>JAWWEE010000025.1:13489470-13537357 GCA_035221455.1 Xenops minutus
AAACAAACACCCCCCCCCCCAAAAAAAAAACAAACACCCCCAAACAAACACCACCCCCCCCCCCCAAAAACCCAACACAAGGAGGGGAGTTAAGTGTCAGTGTCTCCTTGCCCAAAATGCAACCCATGGTGGGTCGAGGGGGGCACGGAGAGAACGCAGGGGGTTATATGGGAACAAGGGGTTGTAGGAGGATGGAGGGTGGGGAGGAAGGAGGCTGGGGAGGAAGGAGGAAGGCTTCTCAGGGTTGGGGTAGGATGCTGCACACATCAGCCCCGGGCTGCTGGCCCCCACTGCATCCCTCCTCTCTGTGCAAATCAAAGCCCTTTCCAGCACACAAGGCAGCTACGCGGATTGTGCTCGATGCAAAGCAGATTGTCGTGACAGCTGGCTCGGTGGCCACGCAGCCCAGTCCTGGGGGGCACTGCCAGAGCCACAGCCTGGGGGCACACACTGCAGCTTTGAGGCTCCTTGGCACCCCAAAAAAAAACATCACACCGCTGTGTGGCAGGGGGTGCCGGCCACGGGCAGTCCTGTGCAACTAGCCCTTGGACAAGGAAGGGTGGGAACTCAACGGGGTGTGTTTGGCATCCCTCCAACCTGCGTGTGCACCCATGCGGTTTGTTGGTTATTTTTGTTGTCGGTTTGGTTTGTTTATCCTCAGGAACAGCCCCAAAAAAACCCCCACCCTTTAGAAAGCCACGTTTGCCCCGGGTGGCTGCGCTGGTGCCGACGGCTCTGCCTGCTGGCTGAGTCAGTAGGCGAAGCCCTCGGCGTAGGGAAGGCTGCCACAGGGATCCACCTCCAGCAGGAAGGCTGGGCTGTCCTCAAAGTGTGTCAGAGGCACCGTCTCCTCCTCTGGCACCGGGCACTCGGGCTCTGCCTTCAGGAAAGGGCGCTGGTTGTCAGGATAGGCCATGGAAAAGAGGGCGTCGGGGTCGCAGACGAATTTATAGACGTACCGCTCACCAGCGACCTGCGAGGAGGAGGAGGAGGAGGGAGGGGGTCAGAGCTGCCCTGAGCCTTCACCCTGAGCCTTCACCCTGAGCCTTCACCCTGCCCATGGGGAGCACTGAACACCTGACACCAGGGCTAACCCCACTCCTGCTGCCACTTGGGATGGCACGGTGACAGCAGGGGACAGTCACAACGCCACCCACTGTGGGGGTTTAGTTTTCTTGGGTTTGGTTTAGGTGACAAGGTGATAACGAAGGAAGTGTTCCATGCCATTCCTTCACGTAATCAGGGGTATATAAAGACAGGAGGAAGGTTTCCTCCCTCTCTCTCTCTTCCTTTCGTGTGCTTGGAGGACATCAGGTCTCTGTTGGCTCAGCTCTTATCTCTATGAGCTGAGGTCTATCAGAGAAACTGGTGTCCTGGCCATATGGAAGGGAAGGACCTGCTTCTCTTAAGGGCAGTTTGGTGAGATTTTATTGTATTAGTTACTTATTGAGCTTTTCCCAGAGTGTGTGTATCTGTTTTATTTGTTTATACCCATTTTTGTCCCACTTCCCTTTCCCCCCCTTTTCCCTTTTGGGACTTGTTCTGTAGACTCATAGTGTTTGATCGTATATAATTGTAATATATGTGAATATATATATACATACTTTTAATACCACTGTCTTTTTGGTACTTTTTCCCTTCTTTCTCAGGGTGTGTGGGGGTGGAATCCATGTGGCCAGCAGTTGGGCTTGGCAGGGAGCCCCCCCAACCCTCCACACTCACCTTCTGCATGATGCCTTTCTCGTAGTAGTAGCGCAGGGAGCGGCTGAGCTTGTCGTAGTTCATGGCTGGCCGGTTCTTCTGGATGCCCCAGCGCCGTGCCACCTGCAGGGAGAGAGGTGGCAGCACTCAGGGCTTGGACTGGCACAGGAAATCACAACACAAAGGCAGGCTAGGGGCTTGTTTCAGAGAGCTGGAGCAGCCAGGGGTGAAGGCATCCCCACGGTCCAGGAGTGGTGCCCTGCCTGGCATAATCGACGCTCCAGCCTCCAAACTGGGAGCGGAATCAAAAGCCATTTGATTAGGGGGAGCCTGCCAAAAAAATCCGCTTCAAAACCCCCACAATTTCCATGCCCAGCCTAAGAGACATTATGGGTAATTACCCACAATGCAGAGCCCTGTGCTTGCTACAGCTGCTTTCAATTACTCCCCAAAACAGCTTCCTTCCTCTGTGCCACCCTCCTGTGGATCCGCGTGGCTCGGGCACAGCAAAGCACCAGCATGGAACCCCAGGAACCCACGGGAGTGATTTGGGAAGGAAGGGGGCCTTGGGAGAGGCAACACAACTGCATCAGGTGACCAGGGGCAGCTTCAGAAGCTGGCACGTGCCACACCAAGTGGCAGAGATTAAAGGCAAATTTCTACAGCTAGCTGGAGAGCAAAGACACGTGTCTCACTTCAATGCTGTTGCGTGGGGAGGATTGAGCCCCCTTCTGCACCCCCTACAGCCACTCCCCAGCTTCAGCACAGGGCCACTTCTCATACCTCCTCAGGCTCAATGAGCTTGAACTCCATGCCCCGGCCAGTCCAGGCAATGAAGTGGGCATTGGCAGGGTCATCCAGGAGGGTCACCAGGAACTGCCAGAGCTGCAGGGACCCACGGCGCTGGTAAGGAGGGCCCTCGCGGTACAGGGTGGGCTCCTGTTTCACTTTCCCTGCTCACACAAGAGACACCTGGTTAAACACCCCGGCTCTGCCTCTCTGCCAGGCTGTGTCACCTCACTGAGGTCACCCCTGCGCAGAGCAGGATCAGGCCATGGGGTGGGAGAGGGTGCTGGGGATGGTGCTGCAGGCAGGGAGGTGACAGGGACTGAGATGGGCATGGTGATGATGCCAAGGTGCTGTGGGGGATGATGTTCAGCAGCTCCTAAGAGCACTGGACCAGCACTGCTTGGCTTTAAAAGACAGACACGGGACCCCAGCATCCCCACATCTCCTTCCACGATCCCTGGTCCCCCTGGGACCACATTCTTACCCTCCAGCCTCTCTGGTACCACGCACGTGTCATCAAAATACAATCGTGTGTCCTTTTCATATGAAAATCCTATGAAGAAAAGACCCTCTGTGAACACAGGGCTTCTCCACCACTCTGACTGGACCCTAAAACACCCCAGGCTTGGCCCAACCCAGCACAGACCCCATTCCCAGATCCAGGAGCAGACTTGTCCCCAGTTATTTCAGTGGCTGAGCACTGTGCAGCTCTGCCCCCCACCTCACTGTGGGAAGCTGGTGGAACCAAAACCCTCTTAGCAGCTATATCAGGCCCATTATCCCAGATTACACAGCCCTGCCATGCCCTTGTGGCACACTCACAGGGGCTGCTGGCTGCTTTTAGTGCTGGTGCCAATGCACGCAGCTCTTACGAGCACCACAGTGCTCTTGTGGGTGTGTTTGGGGTTCCCAGAAGCTCTGATGGCCTCCTGGAGGGTACTGCCTGCCCCAAAAGAGGGGTGGGATGGGACCCCCCAGGGCTGCCATGAACAGGGGGAGGTGGAAGGGGGTCACTCACCATCATGGCTGCTGGGGAAGACGTTTCCCCGCAGGTAGGAGGACTGGCAGTTAGGCACTTCTGCGAGGGAGATGAAGGTGACATTAAGGGTATAAGTCCTATAAGTCCCACCAAGCATTTGGCAGCCTATTTCCTACCCCTAGCATGTCCTGCAGCAAAGTCCAAGCCCTTTTTTTCCCCCCCTCTCCCCATACCCCCTGGTCCACCACATCCACTCTCAACGTTGGGGAAAAACCCAGTGGGATTTGGGGTGGTACTGCAATAAATACAGGAGCAAGGGCTAAGTTAGCTCAGGTTCTCACAGGCCCCACAGGGAGGGAGGCACTGCCACGCCTCCCCTACCATCTGCTCAGCCATGCCACTCTCCATCCCGGGGTTGGGATATTTTTAGGTCCTAAGGCGATTAGAGGATTTTTCCGTGATGCTGGTGGGGTCCAGCACTCAGCAATCCCAGCTTGCCCAAAGCTAGGCTTGCAGGGGGACCCACTGGGTGCCAGCCTGTGGCTATGGCACTGACCACACCACACAGCATTGATTTAATGTCTGTTCTGTCCCCCACTTTTGGAAAGTGAAAAGAAAGAGGCGAAGCAGTACCCCAGGACTACAGGAATCCCATGAGAGTGCACCACACCACTGGCAGAGATGCTCTGCTCCTCTAGATGCCCCTGGTGTAACCCCACTCAACCCTTTGCCACCCCAAAACTCACACCCACCTGAGTCAATGCAGTAGTCCCGGGGCTCCTGCTTGATGCCCATGGGTGGCTGAAAGCCATGGCCAGAGGGGCCAGAGAGGCCAGGGCCACCAGGCTCGTAGAGAGGGTCGTGGTACTCCTGCTTGAATCCCTGAGGAGGGCGGGAGGCAGCCGGGCCCAGGGGCTCTGACAGCTGCCGGTGGTACACGGGGCGACTGTCCCCTGGTACCCCTGGCTGCGGTGGGAAGGGGTGGCAGGGCTCAGACAGCTGCCTCTGAAACCTGGGGGGAAAGGATATGGCATCACTGGGGAGTTGGGAGTGAGCCGTGCCACCATGCCAGAGCAGAGCTGCATTGGTATCTTGAGGCTGGGGTGCTGCCAGGGTGTGCCCACAGCAGGCACCTGGGGATGAGCATCCCCAGGGTGTGCCCAGAGCAGGTACCCGGGGATGGTTCCTCAGGAGCATCCCCAGGGTGTGCCCACAGCAGGTACCCAGGGATGGTTCCTCAGGAGCATCCCCAGGGTGTGCCCACAGCAGGTACCCGGGGATGGTTCCTCAGGAGCATCCCCAGGGTGTGCCCACAGCAGGTACCTGGGGAGAGATCTCTGCAGGCCCTGTGTCCCTTATACATGGATATTAAAAAAGATTAGAACAGAATAAACAATGCCTTTCCCACCAGTCTCCTTGTGTTGAAAATTTTCCCCCCAGCAAGGTACACTGCAGAAAGCAGGAGCTTTTCATTTGCTGACTGCAGCACCAGCAAACAAAATCTTAGTCAGGAGCAAAAACCAGGGAGTTTTATACCTGCAATCCATAAGCAAATGTGTGTTTTTTTAAATCTAAAATATAGTCTTTAATTAGTACTAATCCAGTTAGTTCCCTAGAACTAAGATGTAAGTTTCCTGTAAATCTTTCAAATGCTCCTGAAAAAGAAAATAATGCTGCTGACTTTCCCATGTAAGCCATCATTCTCAACCCAGTCCTTACAAAGTGCACGTGATCTGAGGAGTCAGTGATGCTCTTTCAAGGGTTGGCCAAGCACACATTTCTCTTTTGTTACAGAAGACAGTGGAGAAAAAGGTGCAGCAGATGCACTTATGCAGACTTTGCTGCCAGAAAATAGTAAACTAGTCTCTCTGACTTTGGGATTATTCTGTGCTGCTTCCAGAATCTTTGTTTTGACCAAAGTCATAAGATGAGTCAGTGGCACAGTCAGAAATATCAGCAAAATAACTCCCTGCTGGACCTTCTCTTTTTTCTTGTTATTCGTGTATTTTTCTTGGATGCCTTTACCTTCCACAGTGCTAAAATGCCACCCTCTGCTCAAATTCAATAGTTACACCCTGGAGCTGATGATCAAATTATCTCACAATACCTATCTAAAGAGATTTAAATCAAGCAAAATATATTGGAGGTTCTTATTCTGTGTGCAAGGGAGCTGGTTACTGAATCATCAATGACATTAAAGTGGAGCCTCAAATTAATCAGGAATTGGATGAAGTGAAAGGTTCTTGATTAGAAAATTTGTTGTAAAGCTTCCACATGAATTAAACTTGTAGATTGAGGAAACAGTTAGACTTGGCTCCCCAAAATAAAGGAGTTTGCATCTGCCTGGAGTAGTCCAGCTGCAACACTGACTGTTGGAAATACAGCAAAAGAGTGTCACCTAATGGCCAAATTTTTTCAATGAACTGTTTTGTCCCTCCTTTTCTCCCTTGTCATCATTTCCAGCATTCCTTTGTTACACCCTATTCTGTTCTGCACAGTACAAACCAAAAAACACCGTCTTTCCTTTCACAGATTCAGCTTTTTACTTCCACGTCAGACATGGTGCCTGAACATCTGAAATCAAAACAACCTTTGTCTTATTTTCTCCTCCATCCTGTGTGTCACATAGTCTAAATGCCTGTGTAACACAAAGCTCAGCTCCTCAGACTCAGCCTGTGTGGCACTGCCAGTGCATTCACAGCCTGGTAAGTTGCACCTCTGGGCATCCAAAGGGGATGAGCTCCAGCCCATTTCTGCCTGCTTTTTGCACAAGCAAGACACTCCTGTGATCCCTCAGTGGATTCCTCTCCCCTCCTCATGGGCACTCTCCTCCAATATATTAGTGGCTGTTGTTGCACTGAAGTCTGAATTGTATGAGTCAACAGAGCCTTCTTGTCCTTACAGCTGTCACACAAGGGTGTGATGACAGCCAGATGCTCCAAGGAAAAGTACAAAACTTCCTCAGACTTCAAGGGCTGGATAACCCAGTTCCAAGAAGCTTTCCTCCTAACCTCCCATAACTAAAAGTGATTTATGCCCACAAAGACAAGAATTCATCCCTTCAACATGTAAGAAAAGCAAAGGCAGAGCCAAATGTAACTTCACTGACCCAGCAACACACAGGGAATTGGCAATTCTGTGATGGCAAAGAGAGATCTGAGGGGCTCTGTTGCCTGATAATCCTTTACCTGAATGTAAAGGGCAGTGAAGGTGTGTTGACACAGAACCTGAACGTGTTCCCATTTCTTTGGTGCAGTTTTTGCCGCAGGTAGTTTTTGCACCAATCTAAATATTAAATACTTCCACAGACTGTTCCCAGGAGAAGGTCAGATCCAGAGGCGAATGGAGTCACTGAATGAATCCAATCAATGCTTTATAGTGAATGAAGAATTTGCAAATATAAATCCTGTATATAATTTCTGAAACAATGCCTTCATTCTTCTGTGTCCAGAAACAATATCTTATTTTTGCAGACAATGGCTTTAGATGGAAAGCAATATTTTTTGCCCTTGCTTGGAAGTCACTGAACCCATGAAATTCACCCAGCTATACCAGCAGAATGCAAGGATCTCACAAATCTCCTGTGATCTAAGGGCTAAATTATGCTTTCTTTATTCAGCAAGACTCTGCTCCTGGGACCAACTTCTCATTAACCCAGCCTCTGGTACTCTTGTTTTGGACAAGAAAATGCACATAGGTTGGAAAAATCACTGGGCAGAGATTTTCATTTATATTCATTTGCAGACCTACAGAGCAACAGCACCATCAGGGCTCGTTAGCAACACAGTTAGCAACATCAGGAAGATTGGGAAGGTCAGGAAGCCAAGGAGGCCACAAAAGGGACTATGAGACCCCTCTTTGGATGCCCACCTGCCAGTCTGATGGGTCCCAAGACAGCTCTTCCTATCACAAATTCCCAATAACCCACTTCCTTCCCATTTCCACCCTTGCCAAGTGCTACACCTCATGAATTTCCTGTTTTAATCACTTAGTCCTATTTTCCAGCACATTTATCATCTCATTAACAGTAAATGCCTTTATTAAGTTTAATATGAAATCCAGCACTAAGTTGTTTAGGTTTTTTTGAGGCTTACACAGGTTTCCTTTGTCCCTCCTCCAATCTTGTAGCATCCATATTCAAATCATTCTTGTATATAATCATGTAATTGGCTGGTCTCAATATTTAATTAACTGTATTTGTATAGAATCTCAATTTGCTCATAAGAAAGCAATATTTCATGTAGTTTAATGTTCACCTGCCTTTTCATGGAGACAGATGAAACAGCACCTGATTAATTTCATCCATTAGCTCTCTAATAATTTGAATCATGAAGAAGGGAGAGGAAATATATATAAGTGCCTAATCCCTTCTCACACCTATTTTGGGGTTCCAGAAAGTGGGCCGAGAACATAAATATTTTCTTCTTTTGTGATCTCTGACCTGGACCCTGCTGGCCTGCCCTGACCCTTGTCAGGAAAGCTTGCCTTGCAGTGAGAGACCAAAGGGCTTCTGCTTATTTGATTTCACCAAGAGGAGGTTAAGAGGTCTCTAAAGTATCCTCATGATTTTCTATTAAGAAAGAACTCTTTAATCTATCAGAAAGGGGCAGGATAAGACCCAAAGGCTGGAAGCTGAAACTGGATCAATCCAAGCTAAGTATGGGGAGTAATTTTCTAATTATTATTTTTCTACAAACCAAAGAGAGTAATTAACTATGAGAACATCTTCCATTAGTGCCTGATAGATTTTCTATCACAGGAAGTATTTGAACTGAACACTGTGGACACATCCAGTTCAATCACATGGGGACAAACAGAAGGAAGAAGGTGAGTTGTGCTCCCAAATGTGCCACTGGCAAGACAAACCCAGGATGTTGATTCCACTCTGGTGCCAGTAGCTTTTTGTAAAAAAAGAATATTAAAAAAACTGAACCAGATGAAAAAGAGAAGGACAAAACAATTCAGGATTTAGAAAAATAGGAGGCCATGGGACATTTTAAAGGTCAAATTTGGTTTAGTACTCCTAAAAAGACTTGAGTGGATTATTTGCAAGACCTTTGTGTTCATGTTACCAGACATAGGGAACCCATAGAGGTGTTTCTGAGTAACATGTAGTACCAGCAGCCAAGCCTCCCCAAAACCCTGCTGTGATGCCTCTCCAGCAGCTTTTCTATCCTGCAGTGGGATGGGGCAGTTGTTGGCATAGCTGTGTTACTGAAGTCCTGAAATTAAGGTATTGTCATGTCCTCAAAACTTCACAGAGTCACAGACTGTGCTGAATTGGAAGGTGAAACAGGGTGCACTGGCTGAGCAAGGAAGGAGCTACACAGCACAGTCCAGCTGCCTTTTGTTGTTATTATTATTATTGCAAAAACAGAGGAAATTAGTGGAATGGCTGCAATTTGGGGAGATCACAGCATTTTCTAATTGATGGGGAGCAATACTAGAGATATTGTTGTTGTTGCTCAGGCAGTCCAGCAAATGAAAGCGATGAGCAATCCCAAAGGGGACTGTAACTATGCATCTGCTGTGCATTTCAGGAAGGGCCAGTTGGATGAGAGACACCCTGAAGGGATGCAGCTGAGATGGAGAAAGCAGCCTGCTGAGAGAGGTTGCTTTGAGCACTGGAGACAGTACAGCCCAGCTGTTCTAAGTAGATTTGAAACTAAACAGAAGTGCTCTGCAGTCCCTTGCAACATCACTTTTACAAGCCTGGGAACGTGGAAGAAACCTTTCATCACCACTGGGGCTGATACACATTCTCTGACATTTTAAAATATTAAAGTCCCATCACAACCGATGAGAGGCAGCAAGTGGGTCACACCCAGAGAGACGTGGAGCAGCCCCTCTTCACAGGGACCAGTCTCTGGGAAAGGCAAGGGCTGTGCAGGCAGGCAGCTGGAGGACATGCCACTCACCTGTGCCCGTGCCTGTGCCAGCAGTGCCAGCTCAGCCCTAAGCCAACCCGACTGGGAGTGCAGCACTGGCCCTTCCTGTTTGCTGCAGCCACTTGTTTGTCACCAGAAAGCAAGAATGAATTGCTGATTTATTCCCGTATTCTTAGAGACAAGTATGTGGGATGTGATGGGCTTTGGGAAGTTCAGAGGATTTTTATTTGTATTAAAATAACACCTAGGATCCCTAATAAAAAAATCAGGTCCCACTCTCCCTTCCTTAGAAGGAGGAGAATCCCTGGCTTGAAATGTTAGGGCAAAAATATATATATAAAGAGATAAAATAGGCAGAAGTCTGGTCCTGCTGCATTGTGTCTGTGTGGCACTTGGTCTGGGTACATATTCTCTTGTAAAGTTCCCTAAATATCCCATGTACTTCACTTCAGTGGTTGAACAGCAGTCTAGAGCTATATGAGAGCTGAAGGAAGCGCTCTGCTTTCTGTTTTACCATGGGAATTCCCATGGGATAACACCATAAATATGGTTTGAATCACTTGGCAAGTCAGAGGAGGCAAAAGTAATTCCTGACAACATTTTGCAGTTAGTAAAATGGAAAGAAAGAGAAGACACAAAAGAGTTAACTTTGGATTCAGGCAGAATATGACCAGCTAATTGACCAGTAGGATGTTTGTATTATTAATAAAAAAATTCAGGTACCATCACTAAATGAACAGACAGAGAGGAGTCAAACATGCCAACCTCCAAATATCAGAGAGTCATGAGACAGTTAAATAATGCATTGTAATATCAGATACACACTGGTGACCCAGTGCTGCAACATGGAATGAGAATGAATCAATAGAAAGTAATGAGAGAGAATAATACTTGGATTAGTGAGGACAGAGATGGATTTCTGATCCAGGATTTTCCCCAAAAGATGGCTATGTGTTCTAAGAACTATAAATCTTTAATCAGTTCATCAAGTAGCTCAGCTACTCCTTTGTGCATACACTCAGGGCCAGATGAAAGTACCTTCTGCATCTGAAATTTAGGCACGGCAGTTTCTGGGGTTGAGGAAAGGTGTTTGGCTACTGGAGTGGCTCCAGATCCTGGAATGAAGAGCCTGGAAGGGGGGCACTGCACAGGGATTAGTAGCTGCCTTGGAAATGATCCAGCCAAAGCTGAATGATCCACAGGTATGATCTACCTGCAATCTTCTTAACAGGCAAAAGGGGCAGGGGATCTGAGGCTACAAGCTGCTTTCTAAGACAATCACAAAGGGAAAAGGACTTTGTTCCTGGTCTAAAAGCTTGGGTACTTGACTGAATGGAAAATGCAAAGCAATGGTGGGATGGGGTCCAGAGTCCATGCCTCCCTTTCACTGGATCCCGCTCCTTTCTGACAGTATTTCCTCTTTCTCTGCTTCCAGGGGGACCCAAATATCAAATTTTTTTGCAGTATCCTAGCTCCAGATAGTGAAGGGAAGAGTCCCTACTCCAGAGCAGCCACTGGCTTGGCCACTCTGGTGGGAAAAGTGTGTTTAGACTCTCTCAGAAGGGTGGAAATGAATTCCTGGTTTCCAGTGCACGAGCACATGCTGTAACTCACAGTTACTTTATAAAGAAGAGATTTTGTGCTCAGCACCTCTCCTATCTCTAGCCCACGTCTTAAAAGAAAGCAGCAGCAATTAGATTTTGTAGGAAAGTCTGTATGGAGGCATCACCCTGGGGAGCACATCACAGGCCGAGCCCTTTGGAGGTGACAGCCAGCTCTGTCATCAGGGGGTTCAAGGGTGGTGCAGCAGGAGGAAAGAAGCTGAATCTCTTAAGAGTGTGGATTTTATTAACCCCAAACGAGAAGTGATGAGAAGTAAAACTTTCTAGTGTTTGGGTAGATTTAACATGGTAGATTTTGGTATCAGGTGGGTGAGGAGAAGGCACAGAAAACTTTGGATCTCAGTTTTTACCCTACTTTGACCTCACTTGTGCCTCAGATGAGAGTTTTTTAGAAAAACTTTCTGAAGTCAGGAGATTTATTTCGAAATGGAACAGACTTTGCTGAAAATGGCATGGATTTTACCAGTCAATACAATTTATGATGAAATAGGAGATGTTTAAATCTAGTTCTACATAAATAGCCCCAGCAGGAAATGGTGGAGCCTGCTAAAAAAGAAAAAAAAAATTAATCCATTTTTAATGCATCTGCATCAGAAAATGTAACATCAGCCAAGGAGATCTCAAATCCTTCCTGCAGAGGGTAGGAAAGGGAACACACTGCACATGGCAGCGTTTCTGTGGGCAGACTCACTGGCTACACTTTTCCTAAAAGGATTCATACCACCCTTTCCTGAAGTGAGGGTCACGGTCAGGGCCAATATTATACACAGTTAACAGACCACAGTTTGGAAAGCGAGCTGCCAAATTTTGAAGCAGATGGGTAAATGTGTCAAGTGTGAATGCAGCCACCACTGCCCGTGGGGTGTCAGGAGGTGGAGGGCGAGGACACCAACGTGGTCTGCTGTGGCCATGCCCCAGTGCTGGACCCAAAATCCAGACTGCTAGAGGAGAGAGAGCAGATGCACAGCAAAGAGGGAATGCACAGCGTTGTAGAAAGAGGAAATCATTTCCTCCAAGATGCATTTGGTCAAAGCCCCGCAGGGCTCTCACAGTGACCACCTTGCACTCACTCTGCTCTGTGGCAGGAGATGGCCCATCATTACCAAACAGATTTATGACCATCCAAAACCCCCTCAAGATCTCTGTTCCTCGAACTTGTACATCTTTCAAGAAAAAAACAGGGAAGAAACTAGCTTGAGAGCTGGTCTCACTGCCTTGAGCCAAGATTCACATGATACCTTTCAACAGCCCTTCCTTGCCCCGTTTTCAATTAACTGCTCTACACTGAAGATTGCAGTCTGTCAACTCATGCAAAGAGTAAATCCTTTCCTAGAGCTTTTAAAACTATTTTCTCAGGCTCCTGACTGCAGAGGGCTTTGAACAAACTGTTTCCAAGGAGGAAAAGGAAAATCCAGCAAATGGCTTGTTGCAGTCAGCAGTATTCCTCCCAGGATACTCCCAGCTGCTCTGCTCCGGGGAGGAGGAGCTGTCACATCACAGTGGACTGGGTCCAGACAGAGTCATCACTTCGTATTTCTTTGGGGTTAGATGGAAATTTCTCAAGATTAAAACTAGGAGGTAGAAAGGCAGCTACCTACCTCTCATGTGCAATTTGAGAGAGGTGAGACAAGAAGGAACTACAGAATTTTTCCAATTTGTTTCAAGGCAAAAGGATTCTGAAACAGCAAAGGGGAACAGAAATGCTTTAGTAAAACCTGACACTCCTAATTTTTCAGGTGATGACCAAATGGAGGTGGCATGTGAAAAGAATGCCTGCTGTTCCAGGACTTTGTCTGAAAACTAGATGTTGCCATACTCCAGTAACTGAGACCTCAAACCAATTGGTGAGAAATACAGGTTTTAAAGAGAATCTCCCACTCTGGAGACATGAAATGAGCAAATTAGAAACCTTTTAAAAATCATAAAACTGGATAAACTGTTAAAATTGCTCACAAGTCAACTGAATTATGTTAGCAATTTGCAAAAGGGCCCTGAAAAATGGTAGCTGGATATTGGGAATGGGTTTTTTGTTTTGGGTTTGTGTGATTTTTATTTTTTTTTAATTTAAAAACAACATCAGTTTCTTCATATATATATAGATAGAGAGAGAGTACATGACCTTCCAGACATGACATTCCAGATTAATTTTTGATTCTGTCATAAAGGGGCAAATAGGAATAAATAAATAATGGCTGAGAAAGCAGAACAAAGCAGTCATGAAATCACTGTTGCCTCTGAAAAAAAAATAAAAAAATCCTGTATAGAATAAACTTTCAAACCCAAGCCAAAAAAGCCAGGTTCACCATAGTGCAGCCCCAGCACTATTCCCTACATCCAGACTTCCAGAGACACAGCTCTGAAGTCTGCTCAAAGGAAAACTGGAGTGTTAAAATCTGGTGGTTTTTTCCATTTCTATTATTGTTTGCTTCCACATAAGGAAAGGTACTACAAAGTCACTTTGGAAGTAGCCTTTAAAGTATCTTCAAGACTTCCTGGAGTTTAAATGGTCATTTCCTCACTTAGAGATGCTGCTCAGACCACTGAACTGAGGCAAGGCCATCTCAGCACCCCTCTCATTGCAGATCAACATTTATTATTAATTTCCCTGTTAAAGGAGGCTTTAGAAATTTCTCTGAAAGCGTGGAGACAGAATAAGAAAGAGGAAACCATTGTTCCATCAGCACAAAGGGCAGGGACAAATATGTGTATATATATATTTATATATTTAGATATGTGTGTATGTCCGCTTCTCATAAAGGAAAAAATTGCAGTAAGGAATATATATATAGATCACTGCAACTTACAGTAATACATCTGCATACACACATACATATATATATATATGTATGTGCATATATATACACATGTATATATATATACATATATGTATATATATACACATATATATACACATACATATATATATGTATGTGCAGCACTGTTTTGCTGCAATCTGTCCCCTCCTCAAGACTTTTCCCTTTCCAGCAGGAGGAGCTGGACCCCTCCCATGTCCCTCTCTCCTCCAGCACTGTGGCTTTAACCTGCCACAGACCCTTCACTGCATTTTCCATAACTTCATTGGCCTGACCTTCCAACTGGTTAACAGCCCTTACCAGCAAATAAAAGCCTCCAGCAGCAGATGAGCAAAGTGATTGAGAAAGCCATAAAAACTGGAAGGAGAAAGCTGTCTGTAGTTAAAACAAGCCTCATCTCCTGCTCCCCAGCAAACTCCCCCAGTAAATACAGAGAACGAGCAGGTTTATTGCCCCCCCTTTGATTGTATGTCATCATTACAGCATTGTTTTCCCACACACCAATTCCTTCTTAGTTCCCACTTGCCATAAAAGCCAGAGATTTGGGTTCTTTTTAAAGATTAATGGACACAGCTGCCCTCATACTCTAAACTAGTGGAGTGGCTGAATATTACTCCTGAAATTCCAAACTCAAGACCCTGACAGTTATCTGATGGGGCTGGAAGTCAACAATGTCATGAACTGACAGTAGAACTGCCTGGATGGAAGGGGTTGGCTGTGAGGAGAAATGGGGCTCACTGAAGGACAATTCTTCATTAAAAAACACCAAAATTAACAACCATTTTTGATGAAAACAGCAAACAAAAAAAGTAACAGTTTCCTTTGATGTTTTCAGAAGAAAAAAATTAAATATGGCACAGAATGGCTCGAGACTAAATTTGTCTGTGCTTTATTTTGAGGACAGGTAGGAAGTGATGCCCAAACCAAAGCATGAAATCATTGCTCTAGCACAACAGTCTGTTCACCTCGGAGCAAAAACACCTTGGGGTTTGATTTGGAGGTGCTCGGGCTGGAGTGGCTGGGATATGCAGGATGATGGTGGGAAGCCACGTGCCCAGTTCTGTGCACAGGCTGCACAGTCAGGATATCCCTGCTTTGGTGGATCAGCACAGGAGGTGCAGGGCTGAATCAGATCCCAGATAGAGGAGCCAAAGAAAAGGGGAAAAAAGGTCTTTTGGCTGGAAAAAACCCCAGAAACTCAGTTACTTTCTTTTGCTAGTGGGAGACAGTTTTTAAGCAAGGATTGCATTCTGTTTGGTTCTCCCAACCCCAGGAGGATTAATCATTGTCCTTGGCCCTCAGTGAACCCTCATCCCTGCAAAATGTCCATGCTTAGACTTGCTGCAGATCTGCAAGGTCTACGGAGCCATCCCACCAGCTGTCAGACAAGGCACAGGCTAACAATTTATAAAGAAATACAACTGGCTCTAGCAAGCCATGCTGCTCACAAGGTTTGACGGACAAATGGGTGACCCCAGGGTGGCACAAAGGGCTGGTAAGGCACCCTCATGTCCCCAGAGCTGCGGTTCAGTTTCAGTGCTGACCACATGCCTGGCCAATTCCCGGGACAGGACAAGCTGGGACTACTTGCTGGCATCATTTTGGAGGGAGGGACAAGTGAAAATAAATGTGTGACCTTCACTACAAGCCAGTATGGTCTGTCAGGACACAGAAGAAGAAACACACCCCCATGGAGCAGCAGCAAGTCCACAGACTCCAACACAGAACTGCTCTTGCCAACACAGAAATGCTGTGGTTTTGCTCCATCTATGATGTCTGCATTTAGTATTCATTGCCATGTCACTGATCCTCATGAATTCCTCCCATGTTCATGTGCTTCTCTCATCCATTTCTATCAGCATCCCACTGTAATTTATTATTAGTTAAGAATTAATAGACACTTGGAAGTATAATGTTACATTTTTGTCTTCTGGTGCTCTGAAGCATTTCATGCAGCAGATCAAGCATTAAATCTGTCATGTAAACACATTATTTTGTCATGTAATGCATTATGATAGCCCACTACTAGGAAAATGAAAAGCACTTAACGGTTTGTGTTTGATGTGTTCTGTCAACAAAACTCAGGAAGAATTTATAAGGTGTTGTGGTTTAATGAGTACCTGTTTAATAGGGTTTGAGTATTATTCAAAAATGTGGCTTTACAGGAGGCATGTGATACATTGAATTTCAATGTGAATTATAAAGCCCAATCTAGATCTCCAGGCTTTTACACAGCAAAGATAATAAGATACAGGGAGCTGTTTATAAGCAATAAATCATGACCTTTTCTTGTTTTCTCTTGGAATATTCCTCTCTCCTTCATCAGATTTTATGAAGCTGCAGGGTTCATGTATGGAAGTGCCATCCAGTATCTTTGATTAGGATAGAATAACTCAGTTATAGACAGACCAGGAATGAAGTAAAGAGAGAGGAACAAGCTGATAAATAGGAACCCTACCAAACACCGAGGCACTGACAAGCCTTGTAAAGTTTAAAGGAAACGAAACAAACACTTTGTTAATGACTTGGGAAAGTTTCAGTGAGTCCATACCTAGGGGGAATCTCACCCCAGCGGACTCCTAACAAAAGCCCCTCACACCTGGCCAGATGTCCCACAACAGCAGCAAAGAAATGCAAAAATCTGAACACAGATGGAATTTCTTCTTCTTTTTCTCCCCAGGATGCTGCTGGGCACCTCCCACAAACCCAAACAAGATGCAATGTGATATGAAAAAACAGGGAGAAGCCTGAAAATAAATCCCAGTCCTGCTGTTAGTCCACAAAAGAACCAGCCAAGCAGTGCTTACACTGCCTCCCTCAGCTATGGATGGAGCCAAAGGTGGATGCACCAAATGGATCTGAGTTAGAGCTCCCTTGACCTCACAGTACACAGTTCATAGGGTACAGTCTTAAAACCATCTCTTCAGAGGGCTTTGGTTAGAATTCATCAAGACCTGATGCAATTAAATGCTCCAAGTTATTAATACTAACAAGATTTACTGCTCCCCATTTACAAATGATTTGCATTTTTATGCATTCTTTTAGCATGGATCATCATGAATTTCTTTGGTATTCATGAGGTTGCAATTTGTGTATTTCCATAATTACCTCATCATATTCCCCATTAGATAATGGACCAAGGGCATAAAACACCAAGCAGAATTCAAAGCAGCATTGACTCACTGCTCCATCGAGAGACTGAATTCCCCTTGTCCTTGAAGCAGAGCTCACAGAAAAGCCCTGGGAAAGGGCTCTGCCCCAGCATTGGCTGAGGCTTGAGAGTTGAAATACATTTTTTAAAAAATTTTTTAAAAAAGAAAATCAGTGCTTGTATCATTACAGACTACAGGAGTTTCCCTGCTCTCCATACTGTGTCCATTGATATGTTCTCTGCCCAGCCCCCTTGGATTAAGGAGGATTATACCACATGCATGACAAGGTAAGAAATCACAGTCATTTCCATTCTACAGTTTTTAAAGTAGGACATAAGTGAGAACTGAAGGGCTCCCACAAATACCTCCTGCACACCAGGTCCAAAACTGACTTGGACAAACAGTCCCTCACACCAGGGCACTGTCACTGCATCCTTTGAGGAAAACTGTATCCAAAACTAACCCAACCCAAACTTCATGGATAATTCACTAGTGCAGTGGAAGGAGTGGGTGGAAGAAAGAGAGATGAATTTCATGTACATGAAAACCTTTTTGTGCACTTAGGAATGCATATGAACAGATTTAAAATTAACGGGCTTAGTTCACTTCTGGGCAAGTGATCTAAAACACCCAATAAATAATTCATCCCAGCAACATCCATCACTGTGCAGCCCGGCCCTGACACAGGCTGTGTTGGGGAGGCTCACTCGGTGAAAAGAGACAACTTAATTCAGGGTAAAGTGAATAATCCAAAATCCCATAAATTATTCATCTCTGGATTAAAAGCTATAGATTTCTCTATAAAATTCTCTACCCTGCATTAAATATGCAAATGATTGTGTGATGTTTATTAACTACTGGATAGCTTAGTTAAGAATGACACCAGCTCTAGTGCTTGAGAGCACCTTTGAAGACATGAATCTTCATTAGATGTACATTTAGGCATGAAAAGGGGTTACCTTCAAGGATTCAAGGTTCACTATTACCAGTAGAACTGCAGAGGATACACCAGTACATGAGAGAGGAGAGCCAGGCCTTAGCATTTTTTGTTTCAGAAAACATAACTATAGACAGGATTTATTCCCTGGTTTGAATTACTTACCAAACACCTCTTTTCCTAGGTATTAAAAAAGAAAAACAAACCCCAAAGCACACTGCCACAAAACCTTCCTTTTTTCCTACATACTGAAAAAAACCCCAAACCCAAAATCAAAACCAAAACCCCCTGCATTTTGAAAGAGGCAGAGGACATACAGCTTCTTTTCTTCTTAGGAAAAAACCCTCAAAAGCTATTTTGGGAAGTTGTGGATTTCCGTTCCCCTTGGAGAAATGCTTGAAAGACTAAAGAAAGTCAGTGAACTTATACCAAAGATCATTTCCCAACACGGTCCTCCTCAACCCTTCCACTGGTTCTTGCACACTGCCTTTGCACAGTTCTTGCACACAGTTGGCAGCTGTCAATGTCCTTTTGGCCTTTCCTATCTCATCTTCAAACCACTGGGAATTCTCAAGCTGATATCAGAGGATAAGCCATATGAGGAGCAGCTGAGGGAGCTGGGGGGGCTCAGCCTGGACAAAAGGAGGCTTGGGGGGACCTTCTCACTCTCCACAACTCCCCGACAGGAGGGGGTAGCCAGGTGTGGTTCAGGCTCTGCTCCCAGGGAACAAGGGACAGGACAAGAGGAAGCAGCCTCAGACTGTGCCAGGAGAGGTTCAGATTGGACATCAGAAAGAATTTCTTCACTGAAAGGGTGGTCAGGCATCGGAATGAGCTGCCCAGGGAGGTGGTAGAGTCTAATCCCTGTAAGTATTCAAGGAACTACTGGATATGTCACAGTGCTCTTGTCTAGTTGACAAGGTGGTGATTTTTCAAAGGTCCTCCTCTCAATGATCTTGGACATCTTTTTCAACAGAAATGATTCTATAATCCTATTCTGTGATTACATAGTGTGATTATATACTATGGGCTGAGGAGATGAGGGGCTCTGTGGGAAGCCCCACTCTAGTCACAAAGTTCCTCTTGGTTTCTGAGCACTCTCCAAAGTGATCCTTCAGAGAGCTCCTCACTAAGCCCCCTGCCCTGCCCTGCAGATGCTGAGACAAACTGTGGGATTAGTTGGGGCTGACACTTCTTTTCCCAGGTCACTGCTTGCACAGTGTGATTGCAAGAACTGCTGAGTCTTGGGCTTTGTGTTTTAACTTAGCAAGAGAAACCAAAACCACACTATTTCTAGCTGGGACTTAGGCAGCAGTGGGAAGAGAAAACCAAGAAGTGCATGGTCACCACAGCCTCAGCAGCACAAGAAAACCAGCATGTTACCAAGACTTGCAGGAAATTGTGTTGCTAGAGGACACACAAGCTGGAGTCCAGGCCAGGCATGCTGAAAGTGTTCCCTGGAGCCAGCCATGAGCTGAACTCCTGGCTGGGACCTCCATCGGTACTGGGGAGGCTGCATTTATTCTGCTCAGTGTCAGCAAATCTGCATCACCTTTATAGCCTCTTCTAACCTCTCTAGATGTTTCCCTGCTCAGTCTCTGCAGCTCAATCTTGCCATCTGCTGTCATGTCTGTGGCAGCACGTCCTATTTCCTCTTTCTACCAGGCTAAAATTTTCCACTTTTTCATGCATTCATCTCACACTGTGTGGTTATCTCTGTTCTTTCCCCAAGTCCCATGATGCTATTTATTCTTATTTCTAATTTCCTATGTACTCAGCCACATTCTTCCCTTCTGCTTGCTCTTTCTTAAGCCCCAATTACATCTCACCTTTGGAACCAAGAGATTTATTTATATTAAGCTTAAAAAATGCCTAGGAAGCACATTAAGGCTAAGAAACAAACCTAGAAAAATAATGAAATGTGCTACTGAGATGGAAAGGGACCACCAGAACAGTCAACTCCAATAAAGTCTATTAAGAGAGGTCTCTTATTAATCTCAGAATGATATTTAATTCATTCCTCTGGTTTCTCTTTAAAGGATTTGTATTCCTAACTCAGTACTTGCCTTTTTTTTTTCTATTTTATTTCAGTATTTCCTCCTGTTTTCTCATTAGTCAATCCCATATCCCCAAATATTCAGATCTCCCTTTTTAATTGCTTTTCTGTACCTCCTCCATCCTAATCAGGTAATTCAGTCATTATCTCTTCACGTCAGACCTCCTTCACCCTGTTTAATCGGTCATTTTGATACAGACAATTGTCCACAAAGTACTGGGGGCCAGTAACAATTATTACTTGGACCAAAAGCTAAATCCTTCATTAATTAAGTGCCTTGCTCCACAGAGCCAAGCCAGACTCCCCAGATACAACACCATTTAGGCTTGACAGGGACTTTGAACAAATTAAAACCTACTTTGTTTTGCCACAGGCTCCCACTGCAAGTCCATAAATGCTGAGATAACTCCAGCAGCTCAGAGTGCTGAGGAGAAGCCCCAAACCTGAGCGATTTCAGGTCTTGGAAGACGTTTGAGAGGTGGTGGGAGGCGAGGATGGAGGGACTGGGGTTTTGGGGAGGCACAGGGCAGTTTTAAAGTAAACAGCTTTGCTCCTTTGCCCTGTGTATGGTTTTAATATGTTATCAGAGGGTTTTCTTGGCTACAGTGCTTTATCTTTCTCAAGTCCACTTCTTTGCCCCCCAGGGTAAGAGTCTTAAAAATAAAGGCCAACATTTCCAGGTGCCAATGACATCCTCTCCAACAACCTTTTCTCCCCGAAATCTTGCTGCTTTCATCCACTTCTTTTCCACTAGACCCAGAGACAGCATTCTGGGGCATCTGTTGCTTTTTGGAAAACAGCACTTCTCTTTCCCCAGCTACATTTTAAAAGGCTCCCTTTAACCTTTCCCTGAACATACTGACAGCCAGAGTCAGTTCCTCACAGATAACTTCCGTGTATTTTCATTTAGATGTAACCCTCCCAGATTCCTTGCTTCCAATTGCCACTCTAAACCTAAACCTCTGTCTCAGTAATTGGGGTGGATAAAAGATAAACAAAAACACTCAGTAACACAGGTTGCACTTACAGCTTCACTACAGCATCTCTGGGCTGCATTTCCACATGGCTGATCAGATCAAACTCACTTTGTTGGCTCCCATCTCTTCTCCCCTTGTGCAGCTCCCCAAAAGCAGAGCCTTCAAGTCCAGCCAGCACCACAGCAAATATGCTGGAACATTCCCAAACGAGAGCCAGCTGAGTTGTAAAGAAGTCATTAGTGAAGAGCTAATTAATAAGAGCAAAAGGATTGGCCCAGCTCTGCAAATTGGAAGCAGCTATGGAGCTGTTGCTGCCTTAATTAGCAGGTTTCATTGGATGGGGAAAAAAGGCAAAAAGAAGTGTCTGCATTTTTCAAAGGAGTACATCAAAAATGTTTGGGATTTTCTTCTTTTTTTCTTTTGCTTTTATTCCTTACAGATTTGTGTGGGATTCATGCCTAGAAGAAGTGACAGGAGGAAGACCCCGGGCTCGGGACGTGCTGTGTGTTGGGGCAGGCACAGCCACAGTGGCCAGATGTGACAGACACAGGGCTCGGCTGAGCAAACCCAGCCTGGAGCCTGCGGGCCACATCCTCTCTCTGGGGACTCTCCTCTGCCTCCCACAACACCACTAGACCAAGCTGCTGAACCCAGGCGAGACGGAGAGGGACCCCGAAGAGGAATCTGCCCTGCCTCCCTCCAACCTCTGGCCTGCGAGAAGCTGCTGGAGGATCCAAAAGAGTCACCACAGCCCTGACGTGACTAGCAGGGAAGTCCAGAGCTGGCATACAGTGTTTCCTTCTGATCAAATGCTATTCCTACAGTGTGCTCTGACTTCAAGGTGCTGTTGCCCAGAGGTGCCATGGCTGGCCTGGTGAACTCCAGGCAATGGAGGTAACAAACAGTGTCCTGGATTTGACCCTTCTCCCGTGCCATTCCCGTAGTCACTGCAGCAGGAGGACCCCAGTGAGACACACAAAAGCTCTGCAGCATGTCCCATAGATGATCCCCCAGCCTCTACAGCCAGACCCTCTTCACTAATGGATTTAGAAATGAGTGGTATGAGGGCTTGTGGGGGCAGGGTAGAAAAATTTCACTCCACCTTGGTCTTCTGAGCATTTTGCCACCTCTGGAAATGCTGCAGTACTTCTTTGGAGAGCTGGGATGGCACACCAGTCATTTCAACACCTGGGGAATAACTAACTCCTGTTCATATGCCTTAGGGTTTGGCATAAAAAATACAATTGCCAGTGGTAGATTACAAAGTTTATTAACATAGTCTCCAAGGGTCATTCAAACATGCTGAATCACAGGCAGTATTGGTAACTCTTAAGCAATCTGCATTTTTGATTTAAACTTGCAGCATTCTTGTAGCTAATTTTTCTCTTGATTATATGAAAGTAATAAGAACTATAGTTTCTGATTTTTTCTTTCCTTTTGGCAATTTGAAGATAGGCAGCCTTCCATCTGATCTCTTCTTTCTTCTGTTCCTCACATTATAAGTTGTATTCAAGGAAGTGTATTAATAAAAATTAATAAATTCAATTGTGCAACACGGTATTAATAAGAAGGCAGATGCCAGAAGCATCCTTGAAAAATGCATAAAGCCCCTTTTCAAATAAGCTTCTTTATGCAATGAATTTTAAATGTGATACAGCAAAATTTGCACAAAGATTCTAAATTTTCATAGTTGAAGCTTTGGCCTGTGGTTTATATCCATTGATATTTTAAGGGCTCATAAGCATCTCTCAGTGCAGCATGAAACAGGCCCTTTTTAGTTTCCATTGCATCTACAGATGATGTAGGAGCTCTTCACAGGGCAAAAATGTTGTTTTCTCCTTCAGCACCACTGAAAACTTTTTCAGGCTCTTCTGGTGCTCCAACGCTGCAGTGAGAAGCATAAATCACTATGGATGGGGCAAAAGGACATTGCTGCTTCAGAGCATCCTTTTTATTTGTGACATCAGTGAATTCCCATTGAAACAGAAACCTGAAGCTGCTGAATCACTAAATGCAATGGAGCAAGACCTACTTTTTAAACCAGAGAAGTGTTTACCTTGCTTGCATTCTTCTAATGGATAGTAAAGGGCTGTTCAGACCTTGCAATGACAGCTGTAGGATAACCACCATGGGATTCAGAAAAGTGTCTCTCCTTGGCCCCCAGTCCCTATCTCGTAGGTGGAGTATGCAGTGAGGACCATCTACCACTGAAAAATTATCTCAAGATAATCCAGAAGACATGAACTGATCAGTTTCACCTGCACAGGTATTCAATTCGCTGGTGTTTGATCAAAAGCAAAGCAGATGAGATACTTCCTTAAGCTGAAGTCACTACACAGCAGTAAGTACCAGTTGCTTACATTCTGCAGTGGTATAGAGAAGCAGCATCCAGGCACCAATGTGTGATTTTCTGGAGTGAAATTATCTGAAGCTTCCTCGTTATACAAATTCATGCTACACCCATTACAATCACTGGCCAATACCTTCCTGTCTCTAAGAAAAATTACACTGGAACTTTTAATAGGAAATTAAAAAATGGATTACCTTTTTATTATAAGTTTCTTTGCTTGTTTACCTAGAAGCAAAATAATATTAATGGCACAATGGCAAAACAAAATCTATAACTCTAATGTATCCATCAAATAAATTCAGAAGCAATGATAGAAAGTTGGAAAATTTCTGTGGGCTAAGCAGGAATGAAAGGTTCTCATTCTGATTTCAGTTACACCAATGCCTTTCAGGAGCAAATCCAGGAAACTATGGGACCACTAAATTGTATAGAAAGAGGCAACAAGATGGGTCAGATCTGCCACAAGTGTGTGAAAAGGTTCTTTACACAGGTTTTTTCCTGTTGCATCCTGCCCAAATCATGCTCTCTGGTCTCTGTGGTGACACAGTGCTGGAGCAAGGACAGCAACACCCACGAAATGCACAGAGCACTGTCACAAGGGCCATGGCAGAGTTCCAGAAGATAACCAGAGACACAGAAGGACATGTGCATGTGGCCAGCATTAGAATCATTTGTCATTTATGTGCTTAAGGATACTTACGTCTCCAAAACAATGAGAACATCAGTATGAAAAGAATGGCCCCCGCTATGACACAGGCAATGAGAATGACAGAGCTGTGAAACTGGAAGGGAGAAGAGAAAAACTGAAAAGGCTTTAGGAGCTCGTTTACTTCAGAGCTATTCACACAGGAGGGGCTTGCACTACTGGCTTGGAACACTGAGCTATCTGCATTGGGCTTTTCTGAGCTTGCCTGTACAAAGTATGGAGAGACACATCAAGTTGATCATGATAAACAACCTGCTTGGTATTTAATAAATCTTCTTCTGAAATATTGAAAGTAAACCCAGCCCACTTAACATGCACTTCTTAATAAGGTATCTAAAGTAGAAGTAGGAGCTTAGTCACCCTCATCCTTCTCTTAATTAGAGACAAGGAAGTGTAACACCCTCCTAAATTGCCTTTTTCCTGGTCACATCTTAAGGATGCTGCCTCTCTTACAGGAGTGTCAGGGGCATGAGTTTTTCTGAAGTGTCCAAGACAGGTGAGTTGCTCATAGGCTTTGGCTCTATCCACTGGAAAGATGAACAGATGGTTCCTGAGCTTCTAAACAAAAGGTTAAGCTACTGTTTGTAAAAGCTGTCCCTTTAGAATGAATGCACTGAAAATCATTGTCATGTCCTATTGTCCTTCTGATTTCTACCCAATTGCTCTTGATACTTACAGAAACTTTTACCTTATCTCCACTATCATTGTGTTTCTCAGCCTTGCCATCTGAATTTGCCAAAATCCCTGAAAATGAAAGAGATTGAAATTGTTACTGGCAGTCACCTGAAGGAGTCAGGGCTGCTGTGGCTGTCACTGCTTCAGTCAAGGAGTAATGAACTCTTGGGGAATGACGAGGGAAAAATCTGACCCTGAGTAGGAGAAATACCAAAAGAGAACCATCAGTTTCCAGCACAAATGGTAGCTGAGGAAGCTCTTGGGAAATGTCAGTCTTCATCCAGAAAGAGTAGGCTTCCCAGGGCCAGCCCATGAAGTAAAATGGTAGAAACTTGTGTCCTGTGAAGGAGTTCTCACTTCTGTTACACGACAAGATGTCACAGAAGGCAGAGGTAGTAAATTTAAGTGGAGGAACTGCCTCACTCTAATTGTGGTCAGAGTTAGATGGTTACAGGTTTTGAAAGCTGCATTACCACAGGAAACATTTTTATGTTCAGATAACTGTAAGAAAGGTCTATGAAGATGATGTGGTATTTCTTATTTTTTTCTATCTAAGGTTATTAAGAATAATTCACTTCTAGTTTTCCAAGCTTTGTAAATAGGGATGAACTACAGGAATGCTCAAGAGCACTCACAGCAAACTTTCCTGCTGTTACCCTATGATCCTAATCTTTTACTTTTGCTAGTGAATTTAAAGACACAAAAGTTAGTCTAGGCTTGAGCTTTGGATCGTTGTAACCTCATGCTACAAGGCACTGAAGTATTTAAGTATTTGGAGCACTTGGTTTGTCACAGGAAGCACCCAGTCTGTAGCAGCATCTTAAGAACAGAAGAGTCACTCGGTGAAACAAAACTTCAGCTTACTCCTGTGACAGGAGAACTCCTTTGCCTTAGGTCATACCCTAAATGTCTTCAAAGACTGCAATGACTAGTGCTTTCAAAGGTTTGACATGAGTACAACCATGGGATCTCCATCTGAGCAAAACTTAGCAGGGATCAGATGAGTCATTGTGGAGGCATCTCTATGTAGCAGGCTTGTGGTGACAAAGACCGCAGCCCAAGGAAACTTTGTACCCTTGAGGCACCCAGAATGTCACACAGAGGTTGGGGTGGTGAGCTGGTCACAAATCATAGAATCTTAGAATGGTTTGGGTTGGAAGGAACCTTAAAGATCATCCTGCTCCAACTCCCTGCCATGGGCAGGGACACCTTGCACTAGACCACGTTGCTCAGAGCTCCATCCAGCCTGGCCTTAAACACTTCCAGGGATGGGGCAACCACAGCTTCTCTGGGCAACCCGTGCCAGTGACCCACCATTCTCATGGTAAAGAATTCTTTCCTGATAGCTAATCCAAACCTAGTCTGTCAATGTGAAGCCATTCCTCTTTGTCCTGTCACTACATACTCTTGTAAATAGTCTCTCTCCAAAACATAATCCCATTAGGGAAAAAAAAAGCCTTTTTTTTTATTTTTAACTTATCAGAGTATGCTATCCAGTCAATAACCTAATCTGCCTCAAATATCTCAGTTCTGATCAGCTCCCTGTGAGAGCTGTGTTGATGTGTGTCCATATACCACATAATTGTATTTTATCAAGGGCATGGACAGGGCAGGGGTAGCTCATGTGGATGCCAGTGTAGCCAGAAATTTGCACAGGAATAGAAAACAGATTATGACTAATAAGCACTACAGCTAAACAAATACAGGTAATAAAACCCTAAGAAGTGCTAAAAATTCCAGGGATATGTGAACGTTTCATTTTGCCATACTCCTATTTTATGACATTCCACTCTCTCAAAACTGAAGCTCTGTAGCTCAGCAGAACTAGCCCCAAATCCCTGAGAAGTGGAGATCTCACTGTAACATGCAGGCCCCACAAAGTCAAAGCTAAACTTCATGGTATCATGCTGCAGCCTGGCTAATGGGAGCAACTATTGCTGTTCATTTTGATACTTGAAAGATCAAGGGGGTTTTTGGGGTCTGAAGTGTGGCTGGTGCTGGTGGGGTGGTTGCTGGGGGAGAGCAAGAGAAGGCGGAATTAAAACTAAATCAGAGCCTGGTCAGCAGGAACCACCCACCCCAATTAACACAACCTATCTGTCAAGAACTGTGCTTGGGGACAGAGGGCTCTCAGCCACGGGCTTCTCCTGCTGTGCTAACATCAATATAATGTTCAGCAACAAATCAGCCTTCCCTTACATTACAGCAAGGTTGAGGTTGCTCAGTTAGTGCATTATTTCAGAGAGTGAAAGGAGACTGAGTCAAGAACTGAACTTGGCTTATGGGTCGTACTAGACAGCAGCCAATTTTGCTGCAGCATTTTCACACCTTCTGACAGTTTGACACAAAGTTTTGCACAGGTGGGAGTGTACATGACTCACATCAGCATGGTATTCTTTTCTGCTGTTATTGCTTTTGTGGTGGCTCTTTCTAGCCCAGAATCACAACCGAAGTTGCCCCAAGAATCCCAGAGCTGAGACCCTTAGCAAAACATCCTATTCACTATTGCAGAATGCAGGCATTAGCTACTCTTATATCAGAAGGATGGCAAGTGAGACAGGAGTGAGAAACCCTCACAAATGCTCAGGAGACCAATTTAGTCTCCCTGGTGAGCTCTCTCCAGGGTCATGAAGGAACACTATTTCTGCTGCAAGTCTCTAGGTCTAACAAAAGAAGACCTGCAAAAATCTAAATGCTGTGTTTTTAAAAATAAGAGATTCTTGGCACTTAGTGAAACTAAAAGGCCAAATATGTACCATCCTTGAAGTTTAGTTTTCCTTTTTTAGGTCCTCATTTGAGGGCATCTGGTGAGCAGACTATCAGACCTGAATAACTTGTGCCAATCTACTTGCCTGCTTGTCTGAGAGACATAAAGTGCAAACTTCATGTAAGTTTGTTCATTTCTCAGATATGGTATGATCTTGGATGCCAGTTCTTTTTCTCAAGAAGAAGTGACTGATAGCTGAGGTAATTGCCTGCTGCTTTCCACCATGACCATGGAGATATGTTGAGCACCAGAGAGCTGAGCTTGCAGCCACATCTGGCTGAAGATATTTAGTGAGGTTCAAAGCACTCAGGAAGGATTTAAAATGGAAAGCTTAAAGAACCCAGTGATGACAAATCAGATATCTGAGAATTCAGTTTGGATGTTGAAAAGTTTGGGTTTTAACGTCTCTTAGACTGAGATACCCAACAGTAGTGAGTGACTAAAAATCTACTTTCTTCAGAGGTGTAAAAATGTATTTTTCTCAGCTGTTCTTACATCTGGATTTCAAACAATTTCTGTGTGGACACCAGATACTTCTTATTGCCAGATGCAATGAATAACTATCAGTATGTGTTTGGTACACTCTTAAGAATAGGAAATACTTTTATTTATGCCAGTCCCTTAATTTCTCTGGGCAAGCAACTTCTGAGCTTGTAATGTATCCTACTCACCTGTGTTTGGCACTTCTTCCATCATGACAGAGGTGTCAGCACTTGTACTTCCCTCTGCCGCTGAAAGTGTGTTTGGGAATTCAGTAGTCACTGAAACAAAAAGCAATGCTTATAAAGATTTCTGATAAGGATGGTCTCCAAATGTCATTCAAAATTGTGCAGACATCAATCCGGGAAAAAGAAGTCACTAATGTGGATAAAGTAGCAGCCTAGGAATGGCCAGGATAACAGGTCACTCAGATCATTAATAAGAGCAGCAGCCTTCATATGGGATGAAAATGTAAATACTTAACTTTAAACATATTTTGAATTCTCACTGACTTTATTGCTCAAGAAGAACATACTCAAAACTAACCTTTTCACCAGACCATTTCTTTCCCAAATCAAGAAAAAAATGAGTGCATGGATAAGTGAATTTCTCTTACTTCACCCAAGGACCTGGGTTTCACATTTATTTCTGTTGCATTCATAATATTTCTGACACATTATTTCTCCAGACTGATAAAACTCCTGTGAATGAAGCCTGGCCCCCTGCTGTCTTGGCCATTCATACCAGTTTAGCATCATCTGCAATATCTGACCTGTGTTTCCTTAAACCCACTGAGATGTATCTACAGGCATCTCAGAGGAAATTTCCCAGATAGAAATATAAATATTTGGAGAGTGTCTGTGATGCCAGAGTCGCACTGACACAAACCATCTCCACCATACAGGAAAAGGAAAAAATTGGTGCTGATTACCCTCTGTGCTTCTAGGAAGGGGAACAAACTCTGTGAAGCAAAACTTATCATCTTCATTGGAGACAGTTGGAAAAGCTGGGAGAGCACTGGTTGTCACCACAGTTACTGGAAAATCATCTTTTGCTGTCACAGCAATTGTTGGAGGAGCAGTGGAATCCAGTGTAGCTATGGCTGGAGACGCAGTGGTTGTGCTTGTCAGGAGGACAGCAGTCCGTGCTGTTGGCTGAAGACCAGAGGTTGCCTGGGGAGCAAAAGTTGTTTTTCTAAAACCTTTAGTAGAAACAGGAGCCTTTCTTGTGGTGGCTGTCATCACTGGAGGGGCTGCATGGAAAAAACATAGCCAAGAGAAAAGCCAGATCAGAGCATTCAGAACCAACTCTGAGAGAAGCCAACCTAGAAATTAATTAAAATTATCTAGCTGCTAAAATACAGAGAATAAAGGTGGAAGAGTCACCATTCAGAAAGCTTTCTTCAATAGCAGAAGACATGACCCATCAAAGAAATTTTTTTTGCCTTTTTTCTTTTGTAGGTCTCAAATAGACATGCAGTTGCAGCAGTTTTCACCCACTATCCTGCTTACAACAGACGAACAAACCTGTTGTGTACACCAATTGCACTCTGTAAAAGTAAAATAATTGTCTTTCTGCAGCATGAAGAGTGGGCATAATCTCTTTTTTTTTTCCATATAAAACCTTGCTTTATCCTGCAGCCCAGAAAAATAATAGGAAGAGGAAGAAGTCCTTCAAGACTCTGAGACAAAATTTCCAAATATGTGGGTGTGATGACCCACCCTTAAGGGGAAGGAAGGACCATTAAGGGTGGGTCATCACAGTGGGTCTCCTTATGACATGAATGAAACAAAAATCTTTTCAGTGTTGGAGTGAATCCAAAAAGAAAAACTGAATTTCATTCCAAGGGCTGTCCAAATTATAAATCCCTTTTTAAATTCCATCATCTTTTAAACAGTCAAATATAATTACACAATAAGAAATGAAATATTTAATTTGAAAGGCAAAAAAAAGAGGGTAAAGTTATTATTTTTCTCATCTAAAGTGCACATTAAATGTGGTTCAAATTGGCAACTCGTTGCAGATCTCCCTTGAAAACTATGTAATTTAGGAAAAACACCTTTGGCCAAAACAAGCAAGCAGCACACACAAGCTCCAATTTTCACTATCCAGGGAGAGGTTTCTCCCTGCTGGCTGTATCACCAAGGTCCCCAGACTCACCTCTGGCCACCTCCAGCCGTATGTTCTGCTTGATGTCATTGAAGAAGCCTGGGATCTCTATACGGCAGCAGTACACACCTGCATCTTCTGCTTCCACCCTCCCAATCGTGAGGGACACATCTCCAGAGGAAACAGAGCCCTGGAGGTTGTATCTCAGAGATTTTCTGGATCTCACCATGCTTCCACGGGTTTCCAAAATCATGTTCTTGCACTTGGAATTTGGGCACGAGCCCCTGCCCCAGCACATATCGGAGATGCCCGTACGCCGTGTCACCTGGTAGTTGCAAGGCAGCTTAACAGGCTGCCCTGTTACTCCTCTCACAACAGTTTGGGATGCCGTGTGTGCTGCCAAGGGAGAACAAGGAAAGGTGAGTGCTGTCAGTCTCTAGTGCACGATTCTACCTATGCAATACAATGAGGCAGGTGAAGAAACACTCCTGCCTGCAGGCAGGTCATGCTACTGATCTCCCAAGGCTTCTCCTGGAGCCTAGGGAAGCTCCTGGCCTGGGGCACTACAGGCAACAGCCAGGAGCTCACAGGCTTTGCTTGCTGCTGGAGGGCTCCATGCTCCTGGAACACATCGCTCACATCACACACGTGGGGAGTGAAGCTGAGGGCTGTTGCTGGCAGGCCAAGCATAGACAAGACCTATGCAAATGGATTTTGGGAACTCTGCTCCCATCCCATCTCCTCTCCTAAGAGGCTGTTTGAAAGTTGTTCAGAAACACACTGTGAAAGACATCTGGTTCTCTCAGAACATCATGGTCTTCTTCAAAATAGAAATGCTGACAGTCATTCATTGACAGTCTCAAAAGCAGGGTCCAAAATATCTATTCATGTGTGAAATGAGTGCCTAATTAAGCTGGCAGAGCAGTGGGATCTGTGTATGGGAACCTGTTCTCAGAAAGTGCCTGAGCAAGCCCTGCCAACTCTCCCACTTACCTTGCAGAGCACTGTGTACACAGAAGCTTTAGCTACATCAGTTGCTCTGATATTCAAAAGAGCATATATAAGCTTTCCTTGCCCTTTTACTCTTAATGACCAGCTTCAGTTGGTGTTTACAGCCAATACCCACCTTGGCACCTGGTATGAATCTTTGCTATGTATTGTTCCACCTTAACTCTCTGCCATTCCCAGATTGAGATAAAAGAGTTTTTTTCTTCATGAAAGGCAGTTTACAAAACAGGTTCCCATACAGGAATAAATCTTTTCTGGTTTACATTCATCTAGTCTATATCAGTTGTCCTATCTTCCTGCCTTTTTTCCCCATGTTATCTTTTACATAAAGTGGAGCAGGAATTGAGGGATCCGGGGAGCAACCAGACCTGTCCTCTGCTGCAGCAAGGGGATCATCCTGCAGATCTGATGTCTCATGGCCAGCTTGCTTCCTCAAAGAGAACTTACAGCTACTGGTGCTGCTGTTATCACCAGCTTTGGCCCTGGTTTGCCAAACATTTCTATTTTGCCAGCTGTTTGAATGCCTCTCCTTTTTGGCATGACTCCCAGATAGCAAACAGATGCTTCCAACTGTGTCCATGTCTCTTTTGTTTTGTCTTTAATGGACTATTCCCTAGGTGAGGTTTTAGTCTGTGGCAGGCTGCCTCATGACTTGCTATTGGGATGACATTTCAGATTCATTATTTCTTATCCCATTGGCAAGATAAGCCAACTTGTTCAGGTTTCCACAGCTCCAAATGCTAGAAGAATGGAGGCAGACAAAACAACATGCAATATGGTGTGAAGGGCAGAAGCTTTCGCAGTGAAATGAAGGTAGGATATGCCAGAAACTGAATTCCCGAATACAGGATAAGGCTTTGTGAGATGGTAGGTTGTTTTAGTCCTTAGAAAGGGTGGGTTCATTTGCCTTGTTACAGTAAAAGAAACCGAGAAAGCAGCCTTTTTCTGTGATGAAAGAGCAAAGCATCCAGTTGTCCTTGAAAATATTTGTGGGAGAAATGGGTTAGTCACTGAGGGGGTTAACACATTTTTAAGTCATCCCAACAATGATATGTACAAAACCAGTTAAAACAGTTGCTAGAATTAAGGTTTCTGCTTCATGAGGAGAAATGGCTTCTTCTGCTGTTATTTCAGCCCAGTTCTGCATAGTACAAAAGCAGTTTTGTTAAGCAGCCCTTTAATGAATGAAAATTTGCCTGCTCTTCTCTTTGAAAGAAGCAGAACATAGTAAATAAATAAGCAAATAAATAAAAAGAATAGGGAAGACACAAGGTACCAGAGTGTCGCCAGTGCATTTTCCCACTAGTATTCATGCTAGAAAGTGACAGGTTTTGCAGTTTCAAATCCTCTTCTAATTTCCATGAAGCTAATGTTGCCAACATCTGCCTGCACTGCAGGTTGGTGTGGAAAGCTTCAAGACTGCAGCCTGGATTCACCACTATGAACCTCTGCAAGGATTAAATAACTTACTTCTCAGCTAAAGCCTCTTCCACCGACACATTTTCCAAAATAAATAGTAAATAGGACTGAATGAACGTGTCTTTGGAATAAGGAGTTTCCTTGGACTGTTATGTTGTGACACCCTGGTCTTACTGTGGGAGGAATCTGTCCTTCTCCATGGCAGTGACCTTCCAGGCATCCAGATTTACCCCAAGGCACCCTGAGCCTCCCACTGAAGTCTGTGAGGTTTGCCACTCTAAGTCCTTCATCACTGAGAGAGAAATGGGCTCCAGATCTTTAATATATCATCTAAAATAGGAAGGGGTATTCACAATAGTTCAGATCATACAAGTATACACATATTTGCCTATAGTCTTTTTTAAAAAGTGAAAAAAAAAGCCCCAAACCTCAATCGGTATTAGCTCAGTAAATTAAGAAAAGTTTGAAAGTTCTGTATACAATTATGATCTTTTTCACTGTTTTGTTTTCACAAAACAAGTGTTTCTAGCTTTTCATTTTACAAAGTTTTTGTTTTCTTAGCAAGCACACAAAGAGCAGGTGAAGACTCACCGATAAAGATCTGTATCAGAATCCAGTGAAACAGCACAAAATGGGACATTTTAGCTGACGGAGACTCCGGGGCAGCAAGTGGAAGAGAAAAGTAGTTCTTATCCTTTCCAGAGACGCTGAGTGAGCCTCACTGAAGTCTCATTTCTCCATTTCCAGATTTTAGATACTGCAACTGTTTCTTTCCTACGCTTCCGGATGGGAACTGGTCAAAGAGGGGATGTCCTGCTGCATTCACCACTGGTAGCGCCTCAGTCTGAGCACTCTGTGCAGTTCTGGGCCCCACAACTTCAGAAGGACATTCAGGTGCTTGACTGTGCCCAGAGGTGACCAGCAGAGCAGGTGGCAGGGCTGGAAGGCATGTCCTGTGCACTCTGGGTTTGCCTAGTTTGGAGAAAAGGAGGCTGAGGGGAGACATCACAGCTCTCTGCAGCTTCCTGAGGAGGGGACATGGACATGCTGATCTTTTCTCCCTGATATCCAGTGAGAGGACATGTGGAAATCATTCCAAGCTCACCAGAGCAGTTTAGACTGGACATTGGGAAACATTTCTTTAGTGAGAGGGTGGCCAGGCACTGGAACAGGCCATCCTATTCTCCTTTCCTTTTCCAAGACACTCAGTTCAGTGCTACCACCAGAAACTTCAATATTCTGTTTGTTTTGCCATCCCGTAGATCTCTGAAGGCCCATTACTGTTCCACAGTGCTGAGTAACAAGAACTCATTCTGTGCCCTTAGATTCACAAACATTTGGCATTGTCTCTACCTCTGACTTTGCCTTCAGTTACATTTGTTTAATCCCTCCTTTCCCCTGATTCTGACTCCTGCTTGAAGGTCCCTCTCTTTCCCCAGGTTCATATTTTCTATTTGCAAATACAGACTTGGAGGAAGGCTCACACATGTTTCCTTGCCAAAACCACATCCTTCCCAATGATTTCAACATCATCTTCAAGAAATATTTTTTACTCTTTCTGACTGTTTTTTTTTTACTTTCTGACAGTTTAATAAATAAGTTCCTTTGAAGTTCTCTGGGAAAGCTGAGTACTAAAGCAAAAGTAATTCAGGACATTAAGTTCAGGAATGAGGAATTACAGATAGCAAAACTGTGTGAATATGTGTAGCAAGGTGCAAATGAGGGTACAATTCCAAGTTCAAATGATAAAATGATGGGGTTTCCATCATTTTAGGCATTACACCTTTACTAATGAGATTTTGGGCTTATCATGAATAGTCAAGCCCATGAAAATATCAGTCTTCTGCTTGCTAGCACTGAAAAAAGCAAATAAAATTTTAGCAGTTAAGGCAATCAGTAAAATACCTAATTTGCTATATTCTACCAGGTACAGTTCAAACAACATCACTTACCCAGAGCCCCAGTTGTTCTGTGAACAGAATTTATGAAACCTGATGCATCCAAAATCCTGGAGACTTTTTCCCTGCAATGATCCTTGTTTCTCCCATTACACCAAGCAGTGTGTGTGAGCTGATGCCAGTGCAGGGAGAAGCTCAGTTCCACTTGTGGCACAAATTTGGGTCTTTATTCAGTGACAAATTTCCATGATGTTCAAACAGAACTGGTCATTATGTTGCAGGCAACTAGGGAAGGAACAGGCTGAACAGAGCATCATATCAGCTTGTTTCTATAGCAAGACTGAGCTAAAGGCAGCAAAGTGTATGGGAAAAGGCCATCCACAATCCAAGTGTGCTGGAAAGAACCAGAAAAACATGGCTTGCCTTCTGCTTCTGTGCTGCATCTAGTGGCTTCTCTCACACAGAAAAGGCAGGGCAGAGAAAAAAAATCAGTTTGCAGCTCATCAGCCTCATGAGCTCCATGTGCTGCCAGTTTGTGCAGCTGGACAAGCTCTTCACGTGGCTCCAAGTGCCACCTGGGGCTCATTTTGAAATGCCTGTTCCAAGATCCACTGACACAAGTGGAAGGAATGAAAAAGCAAAGGGAGCTTCTGCTTGCATGGGTTTGTGTGTATTATACTGCAAAGTTCTTGCTCCACAAAACCTTTGCAAACTCTGTTTACCAAGTAACTGCACAGCATAAAGGAGACATAATTCAAGACTTTGGTTATCAGATATTCTAGATCTTTATTTTACATCAAAAACTTGCTGATGTAAGAATTAGTCTGTAACATTTATACTGAAAAACCCCTTATGGACAAGCATTTTTCATGATTAGCAGACAGTCCACAAACTCTGTAAGAGCAGGAGTGGTTGAAATCAGATGATCTTGGAAACCCCACAAGTGTCTGACTCTGACCCCAGCAGAGACTGATTTTGTAAAATTGCAGAAAGCAGAAATTGCTGAAGATGATTTCTGAGACCTAGTTCAGAGGCTACAGCCCACAGCAGCAACACACTCTGCCAGACAGAAGGAAAGCAATGTCTGCAGCAGAGACAGTGATTTTAGGTTAGTAACTGTTATTAATAGCCAAATGTAAAAATACAGTCTAACACCAGCAGGTGCTTTCTGGTTTCAGTACCTTCTTGCACGAAGCTACACATGACATGAAGACAGAAGATGGCAGAGCTGGGTCTGTCCATCACTTTTCCTGGCCCTGGGATCAGGAATCTCCCAGTCTGTGCTCCCACACGGAGCACTTCAGTCAGCCATGAAGCCACCTCCACATTTTCAGCCTTTTAGCCCTGCTGCCTCAGACAGCCCCGAGAGAACACACAGCACAAGTGAAATACAAAGCACACCAAGGTCACCTGTCCCACTTTGCTTTCCATTTTTTCCTTCCTCAGCCAGATGAGGAGCCCTTCCCTCCTTTGTGACTAATTGCAAGCGCACTCTCCTGCAAGGTCCCACCTTAGCCAGGCTCTCCAGGACTCTTGGAGAACGACTCCTCTTCCCAGCCAGCCCAAGCTGTCCCTTCTCCACCTGCCAGGATAGGGAGGGGTGACTGCTCCACCGACCCTGCTCCCCTTAAACACAGCTAGGCTGTGGCCTCAAGTGCCTCAGCAGTTGACATAAATACCTGCTGATTTCTTTATTGCACCTTTATGCCTCATTGCATACTTGAATATTATTTTGAAATTGAAACTTAACTCAATGGCAGAAAGATTGTGGTACATCTGTGAGTCTGCCCTGTGACAGCAATGTCTGCATTAGGTCATTCCACACTGCTGTTTGGCAGGGGCTTCAGGGCAAAATGTACTGACCAATATTTGATAAGAGTTGGTCTCTCTCTCCTGCCTGTGATCCTTTTCTGCTCTTTCAGGAAGTCCCCAGACTCTGTTTAAAATGTGTTCTTAGAAACAAATGCTGAAAATTACTCTTCCACTTAAAGATGATTTGGGTATTGTGTCTCCTGTTTAATAATGCTTAAAAGGTTGATTCATACTCATGGGGCTGCCTCCATTTTTTATTTAAAGTAAACCAAAGTTTAGTTTTGCAGAGAATAAAAGCTGAGACATATCACTAACAAGGAGCAATGGAGGAAAGACACTAGACCACAGATGTTCCCCATTTATGGGCTAAAATCCATCAAATACATTCAGCATTCTTATGAATTACTTGTTTGGTATTAGAGGGGTGTGAAGGCAGGGCCAACTTCTAGCCAATATTTTGTGCAATGTCCATGAGTTCTCCATAAGCTAAGAAGAGAATTTAATTAACTTTACAAAGTGGATATTTTTTTGTTCAGTTGTTTTAGGTGACTGGAAGTGAGCCTTTCTACCCCAAGGGTTTCTCAGGGCATAGGTGGGCCTGAGGAGAAAGACAGGAGGAAAAAAAAAGTGATGTATTTTTCAGAGAAAAACACACTTAGTCAAGGTTCTCTGAACACAAGCTGTGAATATTCTGTACTTTGAAGTACTGATGCTGTGGGCTCCAAGGTCATCCCATGAGGGGTGAGCATCCAAAGCTCCTCCAGATTTAACTGCAGGTGGACAGGAATTAGTATATTTAATTACTGAGCTGTTACCAGGACAGAGTGTACCTGACCTCAGTGAAAATGCAAAGAAGTGTATATTAAATTACTAACACTACCAAGTTTTCCCATGTGGCAGGCAGGTCACAGCAGCTATGGGATTGCTTCTGCCCTCTGATGGCACAGACTCTGTGGTAGGTGGCAGATGGAACACACAGAGAAGTCAATTCTGCCCTTCTGGCACTTCCTCTTTTTTCCAAAAAGGAAGTGAGAATTTGAAGCAGATAAGAAATATAATGGTAACTTTCCTTAGGAAATATAAATTTCCAGTCAAGACAGTAGGGTTTCTGTTTCTGGAACAAGTGGATAAAAATTTTAATTTCAAGTGTAGCTTTTATTTGTTTTATTAGAATGATGTGAGTAATGCTTCAGTAGTGCAAACATTCAGCTGCTGAGCAGAGAGAGCAGCTAACATTTTGCATTATGTTATTTAATGTCCCGGCAGTGACAAAGGCAAGCATGAATACAGTCCTTAGTGTATGATGTAAATGTTTTCCTCTGCATGGATCTCATCTTCCAGGGCACTGTGATTCCCCACACCTTGTGGCCTCTGAAATGCAATGAAGCTGCACAAAAGAGTAAAAACCATGGTGTTAAACAAAAAAATAGACAAAAAACCACAGAAGAGCAGATCAACGAGCTCAATGGAAAAAGATAAACATGCACAAACTCTCATTTAATCATGGCTGATAATGAATCATCTTTCCAGTTGAGACGACCCACAGTTGAGGTTTGCATGCTCCCTAATGCAATGAACTGACAGTTATTACTCTTTTTTGCTTACTAAGTAATGACAAGTAGCAGGATTTATTATTTTCTTTTCACAATGATTTCTACTAGCTTGAGATTAAAAAAGAAAGTCAAAGTATGTGGTAGAATGGTCAACATACTGACATTCCCTTTCTGCAACCTCATTTATCCTATTAGCAAAAGCAGGAACAAAATACTCACTTTGCAAAGTCACCCGTCTTCTTTGTATTGTAAAAGTATTCTAAGGACCATCCAGAATGAAAATAAAGAAAAAGAAAGAAAACAAATAATTTTATTGAAACCAGTAGAAGCAATTAAAGGAGAGGGTTCAAAATTAAATTATTATCTTTGGGAAGGAACTGAGACAACAGAGAAGTGTGGAATGGGTGGGAGGAAATGAGCAGGGCTTGTGTCACATTTCTCCTCCCCGCACCCCGGGTTGACTGGCTGCTGAAGAGTCACAAAATGAGGAGGCCACATTCACACCTTGCTGTTCTGGCCCCCGAGGCCAAGGGGGAGAGCTGAGTGAGCAGCCACAGTTCAGGGATCGAGTGAGGAATCAGAGACCTCAGCTCAGTGTCCTGAGGTGGGAGATGTGTGACATCTACCACAGCTGTGACTGGAGAGGCCTGAGCAATCCTTGAATAACTACCTAGGAAAAGTACTTACGCTTAGTGAGGTACAGAGCCAAAATCAGAATGACCAGAAGTGCTGCACATGACCCAATCCCAATGTACAGCCCATTTTCTGAATATTGCTGCCTAGGAAGCAACACAGACGTGTTCTGTCAAACACAAGACAGGTGAGCATTAGTGGAACTGACAGCAAGAAGCCCATGCAGCACTCAAAGGCTATTTATATGTTTTGCAAGTCTGCAGTAAAAGTACATTTGAGACCAAAAGTTTAATCTGAGATACCAGTTTCAAGCAGAATCACTGTAACAGTTGCATGAACCATGCTGTTAAACATGTTTTTTGAGATTGTCAAAAGACCTGAAGTTATGACAAATCTCATTTATTCAGGTTTAATGCTATTTGGTGAATTTTTTAATGATCAAAATACCTCCTGATGTCACACCCTCCCACCTTGTCAGCTTATTCAGCAATTATACAAGGCTTTATACCAATAAATAAATGCACCTTCTCTTTGCATTGTTTTTTATTTAGGCTAAACTTCTTTCTGGAGCCAGCTGTTAGTATCTAACCTGTCATTGGCATCTCAGGCCTGGAAAGACACTGAAAGCACAGCATGGGCCCTGACTTCCATCCTGCACATGCAGCAGGATGAACTCTTGCAGCACAGATTGCTTGACAGTACATCACAGCAGGCCTTCCCAAAGGCTGGCTTGGCTGGTCTTCCTGATATAAATTGGGCACTGGTACTGCGTGTCACCCTGTAATACATGCTGAAGGACTCAGCAGGGCAGACAAAGCTGCCTGTTTGAACCCCACTGCTCAGGGAATGCAGGGCAACCCTGTGCTCTCAGGTGGCCCAAGTTCCACTCTTCCCCACATCCTGCCATACCTGCAGGTTTGCAGTCACATCTGAGCAGTCTGAGGTGCCTGAGCAGGGACCAGAAGCCTGGAAGGCAATACAGATGTTGCTAAAGCTCTTCCTCCATTAGTAGGAAGTACTTTATGCACACTAAGCAGGGTTTTTTTCCCTCTCTTTAATAATAAGCACTCTTTCACGAGCACTAAACATGCAGACTACAAACCAATATTCTGTTGCAATCAAACAGAACAGTGCAAGTGCACTGTAGGGTTGACTCAATAACCTCTCATTTCTATCCACTCTGCCTAGGTATGCTACAGCAAAGGAGATGCTTACAGTCAGAGGAGCTTCCGAGGCAGAAACCAATGGCCATGTGTCTGTGATGGTAAAGGAGGATTCACTGGTGCTGCCAGGAGCTGAGCAAAGACAAGACAAACACATCACTTGCACAGAGAACTGTTCTGCCTTCATACTGAGGAATCTGTACTGCTGACTTGGAACCACTGAACTTAAGTAGCTATCAGTAGTCTGGGCCCTGCATATCATAAAGAGGTGGGTGCCTTCAAAGGGCAGCACAAAACTGAATACTGCAGTTTCTGCTGCCCTTTTCAGAGCTTTAAATTCCTTCCAGGAAATGCTTGGCTCTTGCTGTTACCTGAACACTAAGACCGAGTTATCAAGGTAGGCATGTGGGTTTGGAGCCAAGGGGCAGTGCATTGCAGAATCATAAAATGGTTTGGCTTGAAAAGGACATTAAATATCATCCAGTTCCAATCTGCCTGCCATAGGCAGGGACACCTTCCGCTAGACCAGGTTGCTCAATGCCCCATCCAACCTGACCTTGAAGCAAAAAATGATGTCTAAAGCAAACTTAGGTCATCCCAGGGCCTTGAAACAGCAACTGATGCAGAATCACAAAAAGCAAGTGATACTTTCAAAGTCCTAGACAGCTGTACAGTAAACAGACTGACCAAAATGTGATGTATTTGCATAAGGACCAGCAGCATATTTTGAGGGAATTTCCCAGAGCAAAGAAGTTTTCAGCATTTAAAATTAAAGGTACAAACTTGTGTCTTCTGTTTCATCAGTCTGTTTCTCCACGTGTTGTCAGATGATATAAAACCCTCCAGTTCACTTTATGACAATCCCAGCTAGTTGCTTTGCTGTTTAAAATTGTTACCCTTATCCCAAAAACTGTATTTCAAATAGGATGAGATCATTGGCTTCACTGTTCTCTTCTGCTGGAGATTCTGACATGTTACTACATTGGAGGCACACAGCCACCTGCCTTTTCCAGTCTCCCTCCATGTGAACATGCATATACTAACTTCAAACACTGTTCCACCATCAGCTAGCAAAGATGACACAGTGTTAAGAAAACCCACGAGTTCTAAGATTGGAAGCCATGTTGTTTGCAGCTAGAATAGAAACAGTCTGAGAAAGTTTTCACTTCTTTTTCCAAAACGGAAATGCAACTGTTGTAACGCACTAATTCAGAGTTGCTTAGCTGAAAACATCCAAGATACAGAAAGAAATACAAATGACATCCCTGATTTTTCTTCCAGAATCCAGAGAATAAGCCATTGTTATGCCATGAGTTTTCTCTTGTGTACTGGAAAATAAAGGTGTCTTTTTCAGACTGAAAAAGATGCAGCTGAGTGGATGTGTGATAGAAGTTTAACCACTTGTAAGGGAGAAACTGAGTAAGAAACAGGTGTGCACTGTCTCTTCCACTACGATGAGGGACCTCATATTATTAAGTGTTTATGGGCTACAGGGGATGTTGTCAGCCTCTGAGATACTTTGTACACCAGGGTAGAAGAATATTTTGGCACTGTATCACAAAATTACTGCCCTGTTTCTACAGTCCTCCTCAATCATCTGCTATTGATGGTTACTGGAGACGGGATCCTCAATTAGATGCACTTTTGAGCTACTTCAATAAAACAGTTCTATGTTACAGAGCAAGAAACTGATTAACAGCAACAGTGGATGCACCAAACTCCTAAAAAGATGTTGTTGTTTACTGTTCAGGGGATACAATTCTAGAAGAGGTGTTATTGTAGACAACAACAAAAAAAATAAACACACACAAAAAACCCAACTTAAACAACATCCACAATAATAGCAAAGCTTGCAGCACCACTAAAACACCTCCTTCAGTATCACACCTGGAACCAAGCTTCCTCCCATGTATACATGTTCCTTCTGTTGAACTCTCTATATAGTATCAGACAGAATTTAAATCCAAGTTCTGATTCTATGATAATGTCTAGTCAATTTTAGCCAAGGCATTTCTATCATCTGTCATCATTTTGTTTCCTTCCTAAGATCCCCATTTGCAATATGGCTTCAAATATGCTATTGAGATTAATACTTGCATAAAAGTTACCTGATGTCTGTTCAGAGGTGTAAGTATGAGGACTTGCAGTAGAGATCCTAGCTGATGTTAAAAAATAAAACAAAATCAACATGTTATAATTAACCTTAGTGTGCATTTATGTAGTGAAAAAAAGACAGAGCTTCTACCATGAGAATTTGCTTGCACCAGCTACACAAGTGCATCTGTCAGACAATTGTTCCATATATTATCATGCTTTTCACAAGCAAGAGAAAAACTAAAAATCAGAGGAAGAGTTGATAAAAACTTCTTTATACCAATATTTTGTCTCTGGGCTTTCCTCTAGAATCAATCAGGGAAAATGAAACATGGCTTTCTATGGAAAGAGTACAGCAATAATGTTTTGGATTAATTAAGTAAGCATACTTCCCTTTCTCTTAAATTATTCAATGTTCCTAAGAAAGATCAGTAGTGCTGTGCACCATAAAACAAAGCACCATCTCCTTTCCTTAATTGCAGTGACTGCACTGGGATAAGAACTTTGGCAAATGCAGCTCAATTTAAATAGCACTAACAGCAGATCTGCAAGGTCCTAAAGACCAGTCCTATGGATGATTGTAGAAATTGTGACAGCCACAAGCTTCAACCCAGGAGCAGATTTACCACAACGGTACTCAGGCAAGAGCACACCTCTGCACTTACCTTTCATTATCACAACCTTGAGATTATCTTTCTGATCGTTGAACCACCCCCGGTGCTCCACACGGCAGCAGTAAGTGCCACTGTCTGCTTCCTCAGCGCTCACAATCGTCAGGGACACGTCACCCTCCAGCAGCTTGCCTTGCAATAGGTACCTGCTGCCGTGCTGCTCTGTCACCTTCCATCCATCTGTCCAGATAATGGTCCGAGAACATTTTGAATTAGGGCATCTGCCCCGACCCCAGCACATGGATGTGATGTCGTGTGTGTTCCGGACGCTGTAGGCGCAGGGCACAGTGATGTTCTGACCAACCTCTCCTACCACAACCAGTTCCGATACCGCGGGGCCTGCGGACAGAACGACAGAGCTGTTGAGCACAGGGCATGCAAGTGGAAGCTTCTTGTGCACCTTGCATGTCCTGACACCCTCCCATCTCTCAAACATCACCAGGCATTGCTGCATTAGATTTTCCACAAAGAGACGTGTCCCAGAAGGAATGATGCAGTGAGGGATAATGATCAGGCGAATGCCATGTTCAGAACATCTCTCATCAGAGAAAGAAGAAATACACTTCCTTCAGCCTCTGCAGGTAGGCAACGAGGTGAAGAGAGAACAGTGTTTGGATCTGCTCAACTCTGTGGCTTCTCTTGAGCCACGTCCACTCTGTTAACTCTTTGCTTTTTCCTTTGTTTAGATTTAATCCAAGCCACACAGAGGAGAGCAAGACATTGACTTCAATCAGAACCACTGTGGGAAACTCTTCCTCCCTATCAATGAAAGCCACTAAAAGGCAGGTTTAATCAGAATGATCACTGATGAAAGAACTTCCTTTCTTCTTGCTTAAAGTCAGATTTTGCCTGTTCTGATTAAAATGGATTTTTCAGAGCTTTTCTGAGAAATTTTATACACTCTTTTTTCACTACCCTATTTTCTCTCTCACTCTTATGCAGTTTCTAACTTGTTTGGTTCCCCTTAAAGGCAATTTTTCAACTTTTCCAGAAGACTGTGAGACTGTGACACTCTACTCTGGTGAAAACAGAGAACCCTAACACCCATTCATCACAGTGAGATAGTTTCTTTTGTATACTTAGACCACTTCAGTCAATATTCCCGTTAGAAGGGTTTTATTAAGAGCTAATTGAGTACCAGCCAAAATAATTTGTGCCCTGGGGATCCAGTCACAGTCAGATTGTAACCACTTTCTTCTAACAGGCTATACAGTGAGGCTCCCGAGGTGCACACAATGTTTGTACTTCAAAGAAAACCATTTTCTATATACTGACTACTGCACATTATCAAATTCAGTAGCATGGGATTACATGTGTAAATATTTCGATCTATATTAACATTTCGGGAATAGAGTTCTGTGCAGCAAGAACAGGCAACAAATTATCTCTATTAAAAGTCAAGCCTAGTCTATAATTAGGATGCTTCTCAAGGCAGGTCCCAAAAGTGCCAGTGGCTCCCGTGCACTGAATGGCTCAATTGCAACTGTCCCACGTGAAAATGCTGTTTTGCCCAGTCCAGCTCAGACATTTTCCTAACCTAAGTTATTACAGTTAAAAATAAGTCTGCATACAGAGATTTTGCCACAACATATTAAAAACTAATCCCTGAAACTGTTTTATGTAATAGAAAAAGCTAAAAATTCTTCATAATAAAAAGTATAAAGAACTACAATAAATAATGCCTGTAATATCCCTTTTCTTTCTACTGAATTTATGTTACTGCCAAGTTTTTAACATCTGTCTTTATTTGAACCACTTTACAACCTGTTTTCAGTGCTGTTGCCTTTAACAATCTAAGACTGCATCCTCATATTAATTAAAAAAAAAAAAGAATTACAGATTTGTCCCAATTATACTTTGTATTAGCTAAAAAGCACCAGAAGATAGTTAACCTTTTCCCTGTCTTCCTAAGAACTCATCTTCACAAAGCCTGCCAAAGTGAAATATCCTTGTTTTACATTTTCTCCAAAATGATTTCAAGTTCTCTGCTCATCTCACATCATTATTTAAAAAAGCCCATTAATTAGACTAGCAGGAGCCAAGAGTAGCCCAAGAAGGAGCATCTTAAAACCCTTATACCCTCAACACGATTTTGTCTTAAAAAAGTGATAAAATCATTAGAACACCATTGGGTCACTGTGATAAAGTTCTATTCTAGCATAAAGCTGCAGTTTCTGTGGTATGTGGCCACTCTTTCTGTTGCAAGATAAAATTTCTCTTTGCAAACCTCAGAATCACTGATGCATGTTACCTCCATCCACCTCCAGCTAGTTGTTTAGGCCCAATTACATACCTGTAAACAGGACCAGAAGAATCCAGTTCACACAGATGCAAGACAACATTATGGCTGAAGACAAGCAACACTCCAGTTCACCACCTCATTCAAGAAAACTTATCTTCTTCATAAACCTCTAGGTTTACTTCTTAGCACACCATGTCCAGACACAGCTGTGGGTGCCCTTCAGTCCAGTCTGAGTGTTTGACCCGCTGTTTGCCTCCCACAGCACAGCCAGAGCTGCTGCTGGCAGGGTACAAGTGTATGTGGTTGAGCTCTGGCTGACAGGGCTGTGACTGAGAGACAACACTTGGCTGTACCACAGAAATCTAGTTCTCTTTTTTGCAGATCTGCTTGATTACCATAAGTGAAACTCATCAGCACCGCTGAGCTGACACAACCATCAGAATCCATTGCCCCAGACTGCTTCCCACACCTGCTTTTGCCATAGTAGACAGCATTTGGATACAAGATTACATAGGATATGTAGCAGAGTGTGGTAAGTATAAAGGAGTTGGCAAAGTAAGATTCCTAGAAATAACCACTCAAGCTTTTAATCATAAATTTCTGGTTCTAATGCTTAGAAGCAGCTCAGAGCATCTTCTGGCAAATTTTCTTTGGCAGTGATAATTTGGTAGTATTGGAAAACTGTCCTACTGTTACACAGTTGAGCCTAACAAGGTTGCAGTCTTTTTTTATCCAACTCTTAAAAAATTCATGTGCATCTGTGCATTTGCAATATAGGGTAAAACAACCAGAATACAGAGCTCCTTTAAAAAGTAGTGTGGATCCAGACTCAAGTCATCCCAGACTCAAGACTCACTCTGACAAAAAACGGAAATATAGCTTTTGAGAAATGCTGTTCCCTGGCCACTCTCTGTGTGTCACTGAATCACCAAACTCTTCTTGACAATATCTTGTGTGCAGCTGTGCTCAAGAGTATTTGATCTAGGGCCAAGAAATGTTCTTTGCTGGAGCAACTTACCTACCTCACAGTGTTTTATATAGATGAAATTAAGTATTAGGGAGTTAGAATCAGAAACAACAGAGCTGCCTCACAGAGGCTACCTTACAGGAGAGCACAGGCAGCAAAGTGATAGTTTCTTTAAGTGAAAATTAGGAAAATCAAGGGATTGATGTAGCCAAGAGACAAACACTAGCAACATACTTCTAGGAGAGAAGTGAGAGTAAGAGGGATGAAGCATGACTTACGCATGCAGCAACTGGAAGCAGGACTCTAAGAAAAAGCTTCCTCTTTGCTCCTGGTGTTTCTGGGGAAACTGCAGACAGCTGCTAGAGGAACAATTCTGATAATGGCCAGCAGGAGCCTGGCAAGCTGGCTGTGGCAGGAGGCAGGTGATCACATTCCCCACAGCCATGCTGCGACAGTGCCTGGAACAGACTGGTGAACTCTGGTGGTTCTGTGTGTGTGACAAACACCCACCTGGCACACCAGGACATGAACTTGCTGACAGTGGCCTGCAAGAACGTGTGATGTGCATGGGTCTACACAGGTTCCTCCCTTGCATGAGCCATGTCTGGGCTCTGAAATAAATAAATAGGATGAGAAAATAAGGGAACTCTTATCTCAGAGCTCCATCTGAGCTCACTCTACTCACTTCAGCCAGGCTGTCGCATTCGCACATTAGTATACAGCTGTTTGAGTGCTGCCTGTAACCCAGGGAAGCTGCTCTGGTCACTTAAGAGAATGTGAGAGCTACAGGACAACAGTTAACCCACTTGCTTTACATATCACATCAAACACAGACTATAAGGAATGCCTTGATGCAATTTGAGTTTCTATGTGCCTGTTTTCCTAGCTCCTGCGTTAAACTTGTGCAAGAAACAAGCACCACTTGTATACAAACATTTTCTTGACTCAGAGCATACAGAACCATGGAGTGGTATACCCAAAAGTCAGAGAGACATACCCAAAACAAGCAGGAAGTGACAAATAAAAGTACAACAGAAGAAGTCAACTTTAATTTGTGCCTGCTACCTCATGATACATTTAACAAAAATTGTACTTTTTTCTACCAAAAAAACACAGGTCACATAATAACAAACATTTTCATCTGCCCAGTCACTCACAACTCCAACATGTGCACAACAAATGCTTTGTCTGCTTTTAGAACAGCACAACCAAATACAGCATGTAGTCTTAGAATACATCCTGCCTCTCCCTGTGGTGCATTAACAAAACAAGATGTTTTCTTCATGTCATCTCATCAATAATGCTGCACATAGCTGCATCTTTGTCTAAAACCTGATCTCTCTTGCCACCAGAACGCTCTCTCTGCTTTTCGCTCTGTCCGAGGCAGTTGCTGCCATCATCAGCATCCATGGGCTCCACTTTCACTCTCAGTCCTCCCTCTGCATGGGGCAGATCATCGGGCAAGGAAGCCAGGCAGTTCTGAATCATCTCTACAACTCGCTCCAGGTGCTTCTGGAATCGCTCCGCGGTCTCCAAGCGCTGACGTTTCTGCACCTCCATCATGACTCTCAGAGTCTCCCTGGCTTGGTGAGGGCGATACTCATTTATAAGGTGATGGACATGGACAAAAAGCAGTTTTAAGTCTTCCAGTTTCTCCTCTCGCTTTATGCTCCCTGGACTCCTTATCAAGATATCCAAGAGGTCCAAGAAGTTGACCAGGATAGACATATTAAGTTTTCTTAATTCCTTCTTGTGATCAAACTGCATGGGATGCAGCCGCTCAATACCTTGGCTCTCCAAGGGCCGAATAATTAGGTCATCACACTGAAACTGATTTCCAAACATCATGTAGCTGTCCTTCACAGGTGGAGGTGGCTTTGGAGCCAGGCCCTTGCGGATATTTTCATCAGTATATTCTTTTATATATTGCATTGGAGGTGGAGGAAGGGCACTCACTTGCTGAGGTTCACCCATTTTTGCCAGATGAAAATACCTGGGGAATGTCCCAAGAAACATATGTTAACATGTGTGATAACATTATCAATATAAACAAAGACAATACAAGAAAGATGTCTGTGAGACAACGAGCCGGAAGAAAGGCAACTCAGTGTGTAGAATACAGGAAACTCCTGATAAATCCAAGTTACCTTTTCACTAAGGTTTGCCTACAGCAGGATAACGTTACTGGCACACAGAACACTCATTTCCCAAAACTTGAAACAGCAGCCTGTAAACTGGGCATCCATAGGGAGAGAGGAGACCCCTTCCCTAGCTGGAGCGCAGTCTGGAACCTCACAGATTATCGAGAGTTGGAAGGAACCCAAAAGGATCACCAAAGTCCAACTCCTGGCCCTGCACAGACACCCCAACAAGCCCACCCTGTGCCTGTCCCGTTGTCCAAACCCTCCCGGCGCTCTGGCAGCCTC
>JAWWEE010000025.1:13537457-13654678 GCA_035221455.1 Xenops minutus
GGGAGGGGAGGGAAAATATTGTGGCACTCCATTTCTCTGCATGTCAGTCCCAGGCACTGATTCCTTACTCAAACTTTCTGCCTTTCTAAGTTTGCTCTGCTGACTCCATTTGCTTTATGCTCATCTAGAAAATATTATTTCACTGCTCCCATTTCTCACCTCATTTCCTGCTCCCCAATGCATTGTTTTATGATTTGCGTCCATTCTTTGGTCTCCCTTTTGGACCCTCCCAGATAAGAACACTGCTGGATATTTTTTCCCCAAAGCCATAACAAAGGCTATCCCCTGGGCTGTGGATCTGGCACACTCAGGGACCTGGCCCCTCTCCAGCCAACATGCAAATCTCTGCACCGCAGTGAATTGGGGCAGTGTGCTGTGCACAGCACACAGTCAATGGGGTGCCACTCAGCTCCAGACCCAGCAGTAAATAAGGAAGGATTATAACCTTTCCTAGTCTCTGCTTGTGAATGCTGTGCTTGCCTTGCCCTTTGCTGTGGCTCCCATCGCTCCTGCTGTGGCTCAAGCTGTGCATTCCTGGGGTGGGCTACGAGCATTGCAGTGGGAGCTGGGTGCTCAGGCCCACGCAGCCACCTTCACAGACTCAACAGGGAGATGCTTCAGAGAGCACCATTCCTCTTTCCATGTTCCCTGGCACGTGAAGGAGGCTGTCAGCACACACCACGTAATGACAATGTCAGTGGAGCTATTGCTGACACCTCACAGCAAAGTGGCAGTGACATGGGGAGAGGTGCTACTTTGGGAAGAATGTTCTTCTGCTTCACAGATCGGAAACTGGCCTGTACACTGAGAGCCAGATGCTTCCAGATTGTTCAGATTGATTTACAATCAAGCCAAGCCTGGCTTACTCCAGGTTCAGATCTGTATGAAATACAGGTGAACTTTGTTTGCGTTGGCCAGTCCTTCTTTGTGAGATGTGCAGACAGTGGGTTGTACATCTGTCAGACTCGTTATCTCCCCATACAGTGGGGTTTGCATAACAGGATTCCTCATGGTCTCATGACTGTGAGCAGCTTTTTGCTCTACTGCTCTGGAGGACATTCATCTCTTCTGCCAGGTCTGAAATCCTGCTGTGTCCAAAATGGGTGTGAGAGACATCCAGTGCAGGAATCTGCACACTGGGGGAGTACAACCGCTTGCTTATTCTTCAGTAGGGCCAGTAACATTGGTGTGGAACTGCAGTCCCTATGCATCTTCCTATTTGAAGATACCAAAGATGGAAGCAGGCATTATTGAGCAAAGCTGACTGTGGAATTGCACAACTTTATTTCAGAACAGTCTATCATAGTCTGTCTCCCTTTTCTAACACAATGTGAACACGATTTACTAAGTCAGGCATGATAGGTAACCAAAGAAATTAAAGCTAATAATAACCCAGATGCCTTATATTCACTCCATTTGCAGAGCCTCTCTGACCTGGAGGCCAACTGCAGTGTGTTCAGTCTTTTTGTCTTTGCCTGTCTCTCTTCTGCCACACTAGAGAAGCAGAAGTTTCTGAACTGCTCTGAACAGTAATCATAGGAAAGCATTGACTGTTTAGGAAAAGAGCAAAAATGTGCCACAATCCTTTGAAATTCCACTGTCACTGCATGTGAATTCACCCCAGCTAATCACACCACCCAGGATATTTTTCAGGCAAGGAGTTCCCTGTAGTAAGCTGGCTAACAGGAATGGAGCAGCTCATATGGCTTTATTGCTAATGAGTCCTGCCAAAATTAACAGATTTGGGTGCAGGACACACTGCAGGCAGGAACATCAGTGACACGTCTCTTGTATGTGATTAACTGAAAGCAAAAATAGAGAGACTGAATTAGTGACAAAAAGCAGGTTCTCTTTCCCAGATTACACATGTGGATGGAGCACACGCACAGCATTCCCTCTATTTCACAGTTTTGGAGAAGACCTTTTCTGCTTTCTGACACGTAGCACAGCTTCATCCGACTCATGACACATGCCTGTGTGCTAGACTATCACAAAGCAGGATGCAGAGAAGTCAAACTGATACCTCCACACATTCCAGTGCGCAGCAGAGATCCTGGTTGGCATCCTGGAACTCTACAGCTGTGTTAGGGCTGTCTGGTTTTTCAGATGTGTACTGAGAATCCAAGTAAAAATGCTTTTCCAAGTAACTGACACCAGTGTTGAGCGGCAGAGAAGAGCAGGTGGGAGGTGGCCATGGGTCTGCTGAGCATTTTATTTGCTTCTTTGTGATTTTTCTCATTTGTTTGCTTTAGGAGTGCTGATGTGGGAGGTCTTCAGTGAGGGTAAAATCCCCTATGAGAATCGCACCAATGCAGAAGTGGTGGAAGAAATCAATGCAGGATTTCGTCTCTACAAACCCAAGCTGGCCTCCAAGGCGATTTATGATGTCATGAGCCAGTGCTGGAGGATGGTTAGTATTGTAATGGGAGAGCCCTGGTTCCCAAAGGCAAGAGCTCTCTTCCCCTTGGCTTTAAGGAGGAGAGAGAGGTGTACACATCACATGCTAACACAGGACAGCATCCTGATGTGAAGCACTGTAACTTTCATCTGCACTAGCACGCAAACTCTGAGCTCTTTGCCTTTTATTTAAGCTGCTGTTTCTGTAGAGTGCATTGACTTCACTGAGAAGCCCAAGTCGTGCACCTAACTGGTTAATTCAACAGACTCCTTCCCAAGAAAGCTGCAGATCTATGGGGCTGAGTTCTAACAGTGATTGGTAAAAATGACAGCCAAGCCATTACAAGGTACTTAGTGTCCACTAGGCAAAATTCACTGCTAATAGAAAGGAAACATTACACAGGTGGAAGTTGGTGCTTCCACTCACATTTTCTCTATAGGGATAGATTGTGTTTTTGTTAATACTCAGTTTCTTCAAAAGATTTTCCTTGCTAACCTTTCCATCCCTCCCAAACTGACAATAATGTTCTTCTCTCTTCTCTCCCTGCTCAGAGGAAAGACGAGCGGCCACCCTTTTCTCTTCTGCTGTTTCAGCTGAGTGAAATCTCTGAGTATGATCTGTAATCATGCACTGTTTGCTCAGCACAGCTAAGAGAGTCCTGAGAGGAGAGAAGGCTGAATTTTCCCCACACAAAGCATTAACAGGCAATCCTCTCACCATAAACACTTGCTGTATGCCTGGGGAGAAGGAGAGGGCAGAGCCTGGTACTTCCAGACAGACAAGATATCCCCAGATCTTCCAGAGCTGAGACAAACACAGGCTTTGGTTGGCCAAGAATGTGTTTGCATCCTAAAAGCAGGAGCAGCAATTGAGCACACAGTCCTCAACAACACAATCCAGCAAAGGTATTCGTCCTGAAGATACAGGCTCAAAACTAAGTGATCTGACATTGCTGGTCCAGTTCTGTGAACTCCCAAATGAAGGTCTTCCCTGAGGAAAAGAAAAACCTGTCTTTAACTGAGGAGGAACATCTAGACATTTCCACAGCTCTCGAATTCAGAGTGCGCTGGACCTGAAAACTCTGAACATAAATAAGCCCGTGAGACACAGGAACAGACTGGATTTAGTGACTGCAGTTCTGACACTGATATCTTAAGGTGGTTTTGTTTTCCCTTTGCATGATTTTTTCTGCAGCTGTGGCATAACAAGAACAGGATTTGGATACCTGGGAAACCGAGGAGGCATCTCGGTTTGTGTGTTTGTGAGAGTTTGTAAGGGAGGAAGAAAATAAGGAAAGTCTTCATTAGTCTTGAAATTATCTCAGATTGCATTGTATAGTGAGTGGGAAAATGGGACTCTGATGCAAATGGAGACATTCTTGGAAGGGAGAAGTCAAAGCTGAACATTTATATTATTTTTTTCTTCAGTCTTTCTGTATCAGAATATTAATACCTAACCTCCATCCAGATTATTTGAACAAAGTATGGAGGACTGAGCAGTGCAGAGTGCTATGTGTTTCCAGTCCAGGACAAGACAGAGTTCCGGGATCTCATTACCTGTGAAGGGTACAGGAACCTCCTCCTGAACTGGTGTGTTTGGAAGGAAGGAGCTGGAGGGCTCACAAGGGAGCCACAAGGAAAAAACATGCAGAGTATGTGCTCAGTGCACCAGTGATAATGAGAAGAGTTTTCTCATACTTCAAAGAGTAACTGAATCATCAAAAGTAGAGACTTCTTCGTCTCTTCTGTGAACAAAGGGACTATCAAAGAAAAAGTCCAATGCGAATGGACTGCCTGGATTCTTTCTCCACAAGGAGTTCTACATTATGTGGCAACAGCAGAAGAAGGTACAAACAAAATCCATCTCCTGGTATTTCAATTAAAATCTTTATTTTCACTGCAAGATAGAGACACTGTTTTGACATAACCTCAAAACCAAATGTGTGGGGGTTGGTGTCCTGCAGAATTTGTAAATAAGGTCAGGACTTTCTGCTAAGCATTAACAATAACTAGGGAAGTCAAAAGGACTCACAGATGATATGTGCATATATGAAGAATGTATATTTGATGCTTCTCTGTTTGGGCAGGTGAGAACAGGAGGAAAACTTCTGTGACAGCAGCTTACAAAAACTCTGAGGTGCAAACTTCCAGCAGCAATCTCCTGTCATTACAGAAGTCAGGTTCAAATATGTTTGCCAACAAAAATGGAACAAGGAAATAATGTAATCCCCATGACCTCACATATCCTGTGTTGAAATATTTCTTCATAGAAGGAGACTTAATTTTTGGTATTTTTTCAGACCCATGGTTCTAAGGTAGCTGTTAGGAGCTCGAATATCTTTTCAGGTATATGGATAGGGGCAAGGCATCATTTCCTGACTTACACATCTTCACACACTCTGTGGCAAGGGTATCTACAGGCTCACAAAGCTAAGTTTCTGCTTGCTGCCCTCATCATCCTTGGAGGAACCAGGGGTCTGTAAAGCTTGAGGACACTGCTATTAAGTAGCAGCAATATTGCTCTGTTAGATGATGTTTCTGAGATTATATTTATATTTGGATATGCATAATATTTATTAGCTAGAGGGTGTTGCACAAAATAATATTGTGATGTTTTATGTTCAGTTTCCTTTTGCAGTATTTCTATGCTTACAACAGATATTTTTACAAACAATAAACTCGCTAAATCCCAACTGTGGCTTTCACTATGTTAGCAACAATGTAAAAACCATCCTCATGCAATTATAACCATACAGTTTGCTCTTCCTCCAAATCCCACTCCCTCCCTCCCTCCAAGAAGGAAACAGGCTTCTTCTGGCTTTCTGAAATATCTCTGTTCCCCCAAACTATGGCTGTGTTCTGGGATTAGATTATGTGTTGGGTTTACGGGTGTATGAATTATTCAGAATTTCTGCAAATTGGGTACATTTGTTCATTGCTATATGGACAGCAGATTTTTAGGTGTTTAAATTCTCTGAATCTTCGTAAAATGGGGGTAGTAGTGTTTGAGTGCTCCCAGAGGATCTTTCCCCACATAATTCACAGGGCACTTCAGGAATCTCAAAGGGCAGTGCTGTACTAGGATAACAGCATGAGGTCAGTGCACTGTAACACATTCTGCTCCCACCAGGGCAGTGTCTGTGGTGAGTTTAGGTGGGTGCCCTTCATGTGGCTTCAATGGATACATTCCCCACAAAGCAGAGGTGAGAATATCAGTCTCCTGCTGCAAAGTGAGTAACCTTTCCCTGAATACCCCTTCCCTGTGTCCTTAGAAAGCATTTGCAATGTGCTGAATGTTGAAGCCACTCCACCTTTGCCAGCTGGAGAAGTGTTTCAGCAAGGTGGGAGGCTGTGCTTGTCCCTGTTTTCCCCCTGGCTTTCCGAGGCAGTGGGTGCCAATGCTGCACACTTGGCTGGAGCCAAGGCCCAGAGCTCTATCCCAGCATGTCCCCAACCTGCTGCTGCGATGGCCAGGCACAGGCACAGCCAGGTTGGTGTCCCTGCTAGCAAAAGGCAGTCAAGCAGTAACCTCATCTAGAAAGAGCAGCTGATGCCTCTCAGTGGAGACCAGCGGCCGGAGTGCGGCAGCATTAGCCACAAAAAGCTCTTTCCTGGGCATTTGTTGGTCACCCTGGCGAAGTGGGGGGTTTTGGTACAAAATTACCCTAAAATCAGGGCTGAAAAAAATCTAGAATTTCCTGAAACATTTTTTAATGAACACGTTTTTATGTGATGTTTGGCTGTGTCTCTCTCTGAACGCTGTGCTTGTCAGCACGGATGGATTCAGGTGAATGGCTCTGCTAAATCTCACTTGGCAGCCACTTCAAATTTGTGTGTATTCTTCTGTTCAGCTCATCCCACCACCATGTTATCTCTCCCCTCCACCCCTCCACACAGAGCCAGCTGATGCACACACTCTGAGCCTGTAGCTGCATGGGGCTGCTCCTCACTGTCATTCTTCCCAGCCTGCTGAGAGATCTGCAGGACAAATGCAGAGAAGCTCATTCTATTATTCTACAAGCTAAGACAACATGGAACAGAAAATTAAAATAATATCCTAACATTCATGGAATTCCCATCACCCCTAGGCTGGCTGATAATGGGACCAGATTAAACTGTGCAAAAAAAAAAAGAAAAAAAGTCTTTGCTGCCACAGTTTTCTTGAACTGACCTGGTTTCACCCATGGCCTCAGAGCAATATTAGCTGTTAAATCCTTTGTGTCTGTGGTAACAATGCTTGCTTACTGAATTTTTCTGACAAGAATTAAATAGTAAAAAGAGGAATGATGGCTACAAAATGTTACAGTCAAAGATGAGATAGAGACATAGATCTCACAGAATCATAGAAGTTTGGGTTGGAAGGGACCTTTAAAGGTCGTCTAGTCCCATCCCCAAAGAAGAAATGCTATTCAGGGGAAAGGGAAGAGTCTAGTCCCCGAGTTTTATTCATACATTTTTTCAGGTGTGGTCCTCTCCTTTAAAACAAAGATAGTTCCTACGATTGTCCTGCTTCTTTTCTAGTTTGCAGACCCTGGTGCCCTTAGCCCACTGCATCCATTCAAATTACAGTAGCAGAACTGCAGTGTAAACCTGGTGTCCAAGCTTCCCTGTGGAGCCAACATACACCCCTAGGGAACAAGCTCAGCCCCACAGTAACACGGACAACAGCAGCAGTCTCTAAGGAACCAGAGGGGTCACTCCAATCCAGGAGGGGCCAGATAGCAGTCCAGTTTTGGCATAGGCTGATGCTCAGCAAAGGAACACTGCCAGGGCCACCAAGGAAATACATCTAGAGCTGTATCTAGACTTCCATCAGTCCTTGGGTATCCACCAGTGTCCTTCAGCAAGATAGCTCCATACAGGGCTTATATCAGTCACCATGAGGCAATGTTCCTCTGAAAGCTGTGAGAGGTCCAGTTTGGATTTCACAGTAGATCTGAAGAGCTGTATTAGAGCTTAAAAAAGAAATATGAGCAGAAGGACTGGAAACTTGTCCATGAAGAAAAGCCAGATGCCAAAAATGCCAAAAGGAAGACCTTTTGGATGTAGTGCTGATTCAGAAGCGGATTGGAGCTCTGAGCAAAGGCACTGCCTTCTGGTTTTGGCCCCCAACATGCTCAGTCATCCGAGTCTCCACATGCATTCTATATGTATATCTATTCTGCAAACAGTGTGTTTGTTAAGATGGGAGGTTCAACCTAACAAAGGTCCTCCGAGGGGCTGAATACCAGCGAACACAGCAGCCGGGAAATGGGGAATGCCAGCCGGGTCCTGCCTTCTCAGGGACCCAAACCCGCTCCGCCAGCATCAGACCTCGAAGGGGCTGTAGCAGCTGCCCCCGGCCCCGTCCCCTCCGTGCCCCGGGCGGGGCTGGACGCCTTCCCCGACCCCGCCGGCGCCGCTCTGCCGCCAGCCCGGCGGGGAGGGGGGACAGCGACCCCCGGCCCCGACCCGGAGGGAGAGCTGCGGCCCCAGCCCCCGGCGGGGAGGGGGATGCAGTTCCTGGCGGAAAGGGGATGCAGCCCCCGGCCCCGCAGCCACCGGCGGGGAGGGGATGCAGCTCCCAGCAGGGAGGGCGATGCAGTTCCCGGCGGGGAGGGGGATGCAGTTCCCGGCGGGGAGGGGGATGCAGCTCCCGGTGGGGAGGGGGATGCAGTTCCCGGCGGGGAGGGGGATGCAGTTCCCGGCGGGGAGGGGATGCAGTTCCCAGCGGGGAGGGGGCTGCATCCCCCGGCCCCGCCGCGCATCCCCCGCGCCGCCGGGGGAGGAGCCGCCCGTGCGGCTCCATCCCCTTCCCGCGGCGGGGGCCGGGGCTCCCCCCGCAGCCGCGCCGCGCGGAGGGGCCGGCGGAGAGCCGCGGAAGTGCACTTGCTGCAGCCATTTCCTGCTCTTTGTGCGGGCGGCGCGGCGCATCCCGCGGAGCATCCCGCGGAGCATCCCGCGGCGCGGAGCATCGCGGCCGCCGAGCGCAGGTGAGCGGGCGGGGGTGGGCGCGGGGGCTGCGCCGCTTCACCCCCTGCTCTGCTGCCTCCTTTCCGCCCATGGTCCCCCGCCCCGGGGCCGCGGAGCGGGCCGAGGGGGCGCAGCGGCGGGGCAGGTGGTGCCGCCGCCCCGGGCGGCCCGGGAGGTGCGGGAGGTGCGGGCTGTATCCCACAATCCCTAGAGCTACCTGCGGCGCTCAGCCTGCCCGCAGCCGCGGCAGAGCGCCGGGGAAAAAATAGCGCAAATCCGGCTCTGCCCCCGCCGCCCTCCCGCACCCCGGCCGTGGGCCGGGCGCTGCGGGCCCTGCCGGCTGCACAGCCGGGGGGGCGGCGATGCTCGTCGCGGGGAGAGCGGGGCACGGAGGGGATGGCCATGGTGATGGGGATGATGGTGATGATGGTGATGATGGAGGAGGAGGAGCGGCGGCGCGCAGCGCTGGGCTGGCGGCGGGGGCGGCCCCGGCAGGGGCTCCGGCCAAGCTCCCGGATCACCCGTGGCGTGGAAATGTGTTGTTCCCGGGGGAGGAGGGGGATGGAGGCAGCGGCGGAGCCCGAGGCAGCGCGGGGAGCGATGGAGCCCGCAGCGTCGGGCCGAGTGCGGGTCGGAGCGGCGGTGCCCGGGAGCGCTCCTTTGTGCTCAACTTTGCACCGGAGAGCGCTGGAAATGCCCGGTGCCAGCAGCATCCCACCGGCGGGGGTGGCAGGGATCGAGGGAGCGAGGGAGGGAGGGATTCCGCAGGAAATTAACGTGGGCTGGAAGGACCGGGAGGGAGCGAGGACGGGGACAAGAAGAGGCGCATCCTAAAGCCTCCCTGCGTGCCCAGGGCTGTTCTGGAGCAGGGGGCAGGGTGGCGGCTGTGTGTGCTGTCAGAGGACACTGCCAGCAGCACAGCGTGGCCCCCTTTGCCATCTGCCGCTTTCCACGGGGGGTTCCTGCCTGGGGGCTTTGGATCACAAAGGTCTCAAAGAATTAGGCTGAGTCGCTAAAGCCTCTGCACCCCTCCTGCCCTGAGATACCGAAAGAAAAATCACCCTCGTGTTTTGCATGATGACGGTTGTGGGGTTAGTCACTGAGATGGGTGACTAGCCCAGTATTCTGGTGTCACAGCCTTGTAGCTCTATGGTAATTCTCTGCAAGGGATAATTCTTTTCTCCTTTGTACAGTTAGTTGTTATTAATGAAGCCTGGGAAATAAGCAAAATCTTCCGTTTTCTGACCAGGGTCTCTTGAGCAAAGTAGAATATGCTGATTTCATTATAATAATTTTGTTAACAAACAATTATCATCCTTGCATGAAAAATAGGAAGATTGGTTTTGGAAGATGAATAACTGGTCAACTATTAAAAATGCTGCCCTGTATGATTTGGTTTCCCAAGAAGTACTTTAACTCTCAGCAGTGGGGTTGCTTGTAAACCTGCTCAAAATTTCTCTGCTCTGTTTGAAACGTAGCTTCATATACCTTCCTCCTTCTTTGACCCTCTTTCTTTGGCACCATAAGAAACTATGATTAAGTTATTCTAAGAGAAATAAATTCCAAAATAATTGTGTTGCTGAGAGACAAGGATGGCATAAATGCCTGGAACTCAGCCCTAATGGAATGGCAGAAAATGTAGAGTGGAGATACAGAAGAAACGGCTTCAGGAGTCATGCAGTTTGGCTTCCTTTTTTAATGGGAAGGGTAATTTCATGGTTATTAGCATCTGTGTCTGTATAGGGCAGAGGCCCAGCTCTGTCAACCTCGTTCATTCTGGCTGTGCTTATTTGCCTCTGTAAAGAACCTCCTGACTGTGGGTGGTGGTTGCAATTACAAGTAATTATTAGACCATGAGAGAAGAGGTTGATGACATGCATCCTAAAACACAGGGGACTTCAATCCTGTGCATTTTTGACAAGGGGCAAACTAAACTTTTGCACCATGAAGTTATTCTTGACTAAAAACATGTTGGTGGCCAGAAGCATTTATCCTTCTGTTGCTGTGAGGCAGTGGGTACCAGGAACCCTCTGCTCTTATGCACGTAAGACTTGGCTCTGCTGGGGCACTTGTTGGGACAGGATAGCTCCTGCCCAGTGGTTAGATGCTATTTTTGGAAATAAGAGGGAGAAACATTACCACAGGGGCAAAACTAAGTTCCCTGACTTACTCAGGTTACCTAGAGACTGGGCATCAGAGCTGAAGGAGAATCCCAGATCCTCAGGAGGTGACCCGAAGGCTGGTCTTCCTTCTCTACATTGCCATCTCCCCAGCAAAAGTCATTTTGCTGCTCATCTCACCCCAGGCTTGCAGGACTTAGACTCTATCAGTAAATTCCCATTTTTTCTAGCCTTCTTTCTTGTACTTGGTTGCTACTGCAGTTCCAGCATGAATGTCTGCTGTAGGAGCAGGCAAGGTGAAAATCCGAAACAGCCCACGCCACTTCCCCAGAGCTCGGCTGTGCAGTTTAGGAGCTGAGCACATATGCATGCAACATATTCATTATAGTCCTGCTTTTAAAAGTCTTTCTTTGTTTCCCCAAGCTGCTTGAACAATAAAGTTGCCTTTGTGCTTCTTGCTGCAAAGAGGGTGTTACTTCATTTATATTTCTGGGCAAGCATTTTGGTGGGGAAGGCAGGACATGCCCTGCAAGTTCAGGTATCTGGGATGTCCATCCTCGCTCCTCAAAGCGTTCCTATGCTGTCTGTGAAATCTGGCCCCCAAGCTGCAGCCACAGCAGTCACTGTGCTAGGAACTCTCCATTTCAGGGTGGCGTGTGAGTCCAGAGAGGCAGGATATGCTTCCTGCATGCAAGGGAAAGCCTCACCCCTCTGTGCATGTGTTATGACAGAAAAAAGGCCCGTTCCTGGGCAGGCTGCTGTGCTGTTCCCTGGATGTTGAGGAACCCAGCCCCACGGCCACGTGTGCCCAAACACTGTGACCAAACCACCACTATGGGCTGACTCTCCTGGTCCCATGGCAGCTGCCCCTGTCCTGAAGGCCAGGTGGTGAATGGCAGTTAAGGCTTTTTCATGAGTGTCCCCAGGGATCCCTGACTTCCTCGGGCTGGAGCCGCTTGGCTGCTGACAGACTACCTGCCAGCTGCCCCCTTGTTGCTGGACAGAGGGAATGAAGCTGGATTTGCCAGGCCTGGCTCTCACAGGCAGCCCCTCTGGTGGGGTGACAGTGCAGTGCTCTCTGGACCAGGGAGGGGGGACCAGAGCAATCACTGATGCCTTCAGAGCCTTCCCCAGCCTTTATGCAGTGCACACCCCCTCTAACTGCGGGGTGCTTACAACTGGCAGGGGACCCCAGCCATGAGAAAGACCCTTGCCAGCCCTACAGCCACCCCAAGGAGCAGGCAAGGGGCCATGGCACAGGCAGATGGCAGGTCCCTCAAAGCTGCTCCTCTGTGGATGATGCGGGGTGATGATCCAGGTCGGCTGGTGCTGGGCCAGGAGCCCCTCTGTTACACGCTCCAGCTGTGAGGTTGCTGTCTGTGGCAGTGTGCTACAGACATGAGACCCAGGGGAAGTCCTGGCTGACCACACTGTTCCCTGTAGCCTCCGTTGGTTTCCCTGCTGAGCTTAAGAAAGTGTAGAGTGGAAACTGGAAGTCCTTGTAAGGAGTGATGTATTAAACCCTCAAAAGTCTGTGTAGAATTTCCACCTGCATCTGGATCCTTGCACTGCTCAGCCATGGCAAAGCATGGGGTGGGCTGGTGGCTGATTGCACCGCTCACTTGCAATGGATTCATGCTTCCTTTTCTGTTCATGTGTTTCTACATTCTCTGTTTGAGTGTGAGATCTTCAGGGCAGAGACTGGCTGGGCCTCGCAGGTGTGTGTGCTGCCTGGCACAGCAGGACCCTGATGCTGTATCTGGGACTCTCTCCTGGTAGGGCCCAAACAGCAGAAATAATTTTTTCCCTTGAGTTGCTGAGCTCTTTGAATGTCATAGGATTACAGAGGAAGTGTCTTTGATTACAGCAAACTGCCTCACACAAATGGCTTTAGGATTGAACTTACAGAGAAGTGGGGTATGAGCCCAAATAAACAGCCACAGCCCTCAAAGCTGTGAAATGGAAAGTTTTGCCTTCTCAAGCCTGAAGTGTGTCACACAGCATGAGTGAGTGGCTGGGTGTTGTTCAGGGATCCCAGTGGCGAGTCCAGGGATGGTGGTGGAGCGTGGTGAGGCTTGGCCAGCTGAGCTGCCCACTGATGAGGAGCAGCACAGAGTGCCTGCAGGCAGGGAGGAAGCTGCAGAAACCTAATGTCTGGTTTTGACAGTTGCTACAATTTGTAACAGGAAACCATTCTAGCAAAGAGGGGTGAAGAAGAAAACAGAAAATTGAGCGTGGAGGGAAAAGGCTCCTTGAGATTTTGTTTTCTTCCAGGCACTTATTCAATGATGTTTCGGCTACAGGCACAACCAAACCTGTTTCTCAGCTGCCTGGTACCTTGGGGAGGCATTTGTGGAGGTGGAATGGGTTTTACCTGGCTCATAAATATTCTTGCAGTCCATGCATGCAGGCAATGATGATGATGAGGCACAACAGCAGACTCGTCCCTCCCATGAAGCCACTCCAGAACTGCACACAGTGTACATCCCCCTTGGCAGTGGTCCTTGCTGGGTCTGTGTGTGTCCATCTATGGATGTCCCAAAGCCATTGCCCTTCCATGCTGGAAATGAAAAGCAAACTTACACTCTTGGAAACAGTGACTCAGTTGGGGAAAAAAAAGACCTAAGGGATTTGTAGCAGATAATTGGCTGAGTATGGGCATCCGTAGAAGATGGTGTTGTGACCAAAGGAGCTGGTGTGGTTGTACTCAAGGAGGGAGGTTATGCTGCTCTTGTATCTGGCTCTTGTGCAGTCACTGCTGGAGCCTTGTGTCCTGCTATGGTGTCTGCACTTCAGCAAGAGTTGCAAAAGCTTAGAGAAAAGCAAAAGAGATGATTAAAGGATTGGAAAACACGATCTGTAACAAGACAGACAAAGAGCTTGGTCCGCTTGCCTGAGCCAAAGCGAAGGTTGCAGGGTGTTTTATTGAATTGTGTATCTTGATGGGAACTTTGATAATAGAGAGCTCTACTGTCCTGCAGATTAAAGTGACACGACTTGGAAGGCTCACGTTTGAAACTAGACAGGCTTTGAGTGAGGAAAGAAGCACTGAGGGGGGTGATTTGCTAATTGAATGACGTGTCAATATTTAAAGTATTCTCTCTCTGCAAATGTTTAAATGCAGCGGGGTGTTTTTCTAGGAGACACAGGCTCTAGGTTGGCTGCAGCTATTGCAGAGGATTAGGCATTAACCAGGGAAGACCTGTGGCTGTGATTACACAAGTGCTCAGCCTGGGTGACAGCACTGCTGGCCCTCCATGCCTGTGCACTTCCAGCCAAGGTGAGTGGCAGAGGAGACAGGGACACAGAGTTTGTCCTGTGGCTCCCAGTGGGCTCCTGCCTGGGGTGAGAGCCAGGGAGCTTTCAGAGATGTTTCCTGGTGATTTTACTCTGCGTGCAGCTGGCACTGTTGGCAGCTCCAGCGCAGGCTGGGACTGGACAGGGGATTCCGTGTCTGTGGTAAAAGCAGGGAAATTCTTTGTAACAGCAAGTTCTTTTCTTGCTGCTTGCAGTGCCACAGCCTGCCTGCACAGCACTCGGACCTTTCCGGTTCACCTTTGGGAACGCAGTTGGTTGTTTACAGCTTCCAGCGCCGTTCATGTGCGTGAGAAGGAGAGCATGTGAGTGTCAGCATCTGTCATACTTCTCTAATCATGCTGCTTCGAGAGATATTCTTGATAGCACTGCTTTGCATTTTGGAGCACACGCTCTCACTCGGGGCTGCTAAAGCTGCGCTGCAGCACCCAGCTGTTTTCTGTCTGAGATAGTTTTGCATAGAGTTAGGAGAGAGGTACCTGGGTGGGTAGTTGTGTTCCTCTTACTCTGCTTTCCTACTCTGCAGCTGAATCGTAGAAGAAAAGATGACATAGAGACGTAGGTTAAATACACAAGAAAAGGAAAATGAGATAAACTGGGATTTTACCCTCTGCAGTGCCAGCCAGTTGTGAGCCTGGTTTTGTCCTTTGGAACTTTCCCACTCAGTCTTCTGCCTGCTGGCTGGTTGTCTTGTTGTTTTGTCTGGCTATCACCCTCTCTTTTGCTTTGGATTTAAAGTGGAAACTGAACATCCAGAACCATGACGACTCACGTCACGCTAGAGGATGCCTTGTCCAACGTGGACTTACTGGAGGAGCTGCCTTTGCCAGACCAGCAGCCATGCATCGAACCACCTCCCTCCTCCATCATGTACCAGGTACTGCAGCTCCCAGGGGCACCGGGTGGGGAGGGTTGTTCAGTAGCTCATGCACAGCACGGGGAACATGGTGCTGTGAGAACTGGCTGAAAACATCCTGAGTTCAGCATGTGTAAGGAAGTGTTCAGAACAGATCTAGCCACAAATCTGTTCCCAAAGACTTTAAAAGGTTGGTGAAGGGGATTTTTAAGGCTGAGCAAAAATGAGGACCAGAGTGCTGAATGGGTGGGAAGCAGGAGATAAGATTTGTGATAACAACAGAAAGTTCTTGGTGATGTTTTTTTTGTGCACATATTTCTGTGCTTCCTTTTTATGATAGTGCTTGCATCTAAGCAGGGCAAGATCAAAGTTCTGCTTGACTCTGTGCTACTAGCACAGCTGGAGCTGCTGGTCTGGGGAGCTGCTGGCATGCAAGGGAGGGCAGCTGCAAGAATCACTTCTCTGCCCCGAACAACCTCAGATTCAGCTGCAGCTGCACTGACCAAGCAAAGCTTGGCGTGAGCCCAGGGCACAGCTCTGCCTCCTGCTTTTGGTTCCACAGTGGGATGCCTTGGCTGCTTGGCCACCACACCCTGCCCTATAGCACACACCCAGGGTTAAATATAATAGTGGGTTACTTTCTCCATCCTGCCACTCCTGAATTCATGGCTTACCCGTGGCAGTGTATAAGTACACCCGTACCGTGATTGCTGTGCCTTGTACACAGGGGTCTGGAATTACAGTATCTCTTGCAGCAGGTCAGACCCTGGGCTCATTCCAGAGCCTTAGTATCTCCACAGGTTATCAGACCCAAAGGCTGTTCTGTGCTGTTCAAATTTCAGCTCTCCCTGGAAAATCTTGATATAATTTTTTGCTTATCTCTTCTTTCAATAAGTTTTTAGCCTTTGCTGGCTTGTGTCCCATGGGGAACTTGGGGTCCAGCCTCCTTTCAGGACCATGAGTGTGTGCACACAACTGGTCCTAAAAAACCTCCTCTAAGCTGGGTCTAGAGATGTTGGCCAAGCCTGTTTCCTCATCATATTCAGTTTGTAGGTAGCCCTCTCCCCTGCTAGCCAGAAATGCATATGCAGGTTCAGCTTTTGTTGTCACATGAGTCACATGTGGTGTCCTGGAGGCACTAAGAAGAGTAGCCCTGTGGCCACGGGTCTGTGCTCCCAACTTTCCTACTCAGGAAATCATTTATTGAGGTGAGTGTGGTCATTGCAGTGCTAATGTCATCACAAGTTGGAGGTCTGTGTGCTTGGGACTTCTGTATGTCCTGCCCTCCAGCAGATACCATCAGCCAGGCTTGGTGGAGGAAATTACCCGATCACAGAGCGTGTCAATGTTCTGTTCAGAGAGGCTGGGGAGCTGCTTTTCCATCCCCCACCTTCCTCTGCACTTTCTTGCTCCCCTTTTCCAACCCAAAGCAACATCCCAGCTTCCAAAACAACTGTTTATCCCAATAACAGTTTGTGGCTGCAGGAGCTACAGTAGCACTGAAAATAGCACCTGGATGAGTGCTGACTTATATTTATGTTTTCCAGACCACTCATTCCCTGCCTTCTCAGTGTATTTATCCTTTGCAATTACAGCTGACAGGATGTGGTCTGTTCCTAGCAGCCAGGGCACAAACAGAAGTTAATGAGGCTGAATCTGTCTTTGAGTTACCAAGCTAAAATCCTTAGAGATAGAATAATTGGTATAGGTTTCCTACATGGTGTGGCTGCAATAAAGTTTGGCTTGATTTTACAAGGGTCTGCCATATTTCCACACATATAACCTGCAGAATTTCTTCTAATGAATGTGTGTGAATCAGAAGCATCTCAGGGTGTATATACAAACTTACTTCAGACCTAGAGGTGCAGCACCTTAAACTGTTCATAGGCTGCTCCCATGCCATGAGACCGCTAATGATTCTGCTTTTTGCCGACACATGATCAGGTGAGCAAACAACTAGCTGTATTTTAATCCCCATCTCTCCATTTTGACCATAGGCTAATTTTGACACAAACTTTGAAGACAGAAATGCCTTTGTGACCGGCATTGCCAGGTACATCGAGCAGGCGACGGTGCACTCCAGCATGGTGAGTCCCCCGGGCACTGCCCCAGTGGTGCTGAGCCTTCAGTGCCTGCCCCGCCCCAGCAACTCCTCTCTGTCTTTCAGAATGAGATGCTGGAAGAAGGCCATGAGTATGCTGTGATGCTCTACACGTGGAGGAGCTGCTCACGAGCCATCCCTCAGGTACTCAAGCCCTTCCCAGTCAGGGATGTTCCCAGAGCACCTGATTGGTTTTGTCTTGGGTGTGGAGTGGAGCCAGTAGACCAGAAAAAGCCTATAAGACTAAAGCAGATAGAAAGGTTGAAAAGAAAGACCACTGACTCTCCAAATTGTGTCATCCCCACTAAAGTGTCCAACCACTGATCTGTGCAGCTGGTAGCTGTTTCAGAAGCAGGTCTGTATTACTGCACTGATAAAGGGCACCTGCTTTGCACTCTTGTATATATGAGAGCTCTGTCCCTCACCCCTCCTACCAATGCTTATTACCTCAAACACAGTCAACCACCAGCTGACTGCCTTACCTATATTTCCTGGTTTCATGAGCCCCTCCCTGCTCCCTGAAGCAGTTGCACCCGAAGTTATTTCATCCCCACAGGACCAGCTTGTTTGTCTTATAGCTCCTAACAGAACTCAGCACAGCTGTGGTCTAGTGCTGTGTTTTGTCTCTTGGATTTTTATCCATGTCTCTCTGGAGAATGATTAGCCTTTGCTTTAATTCAAAGTAATTTTCTTCCCAGTGCAAGAAGTTCTCGTGTTGTGGGGAGATGGAGTTTGCTTCAGGCAAAGGCAGTTAGTGTTTGGAAGTTGAGAGTAAAATCAGATCTGTCTTATGTCACACTTTTTTGATACCTTTGTATGGTATCATGCAATTATATGGTATCAGGAACTTCTGCTTCAATTAAAAATTTCCCCAGTGCCACATGGGACTCTTGTGTTGTGTGAAGAAGGGAGCCCATTCAAGCTGGTATAAAAAGAGCAGATTCTTTCAATATGTGGCAGTCTTAGGCTCTCCCAGACTGCCACAGAGCAGACTGGGCAGCTGGAGCAGGTTTCAGCATCCCAGTCTGCTGCACAGATTCTGGGGTGCGCTCTCTGCTCCCACAGCAGCCCCAAAATTGTAGATGTTGTGTCAGGATGCACAAAGGAGCACTTCAGTGGGCCAGAAACATTTCCTCAAAGGCTCTTTTTTTGCTGCTGATACATCTGAGGATCCTTGTTTTTAATCATTGTCCTCCTCTACTTCTCGTTCTGCTTCAACTGTTCCCAAGTCTTTCCAACCTGGATTTTCATGGCTCCATCCTGCAAACACCTACAGACATGAGTAAGGTTGCCCACATGGCTCACTGATAGTGATTCAGCTCAGTCTCCTGCAATGCAAACACGTGCTGGATCCCTGCAAAAATGCCAGCTGACACGTGCTGGGATGGGTGCTCTGCACTTCCACTACCCCTGCAGATGAAAGGGCTTGCAGTACTTCCATGGAACCAGGAAAAAATATTTCCACGTGGTAATGCCCATGTTTTTGATTCCCCAGTAAAGGTCAAAACTCAGTTTCCCTTGGGAATTGCTGATGTTCTCATGAGTCCCAGCAGCAGGGAGATTTCTGCTGCTGGTTGCGTATTTGCTTATCTCCCATGTATATGTTATGCAGTGCTGCTGTTGCCTCTCATGGCTATGCCAATGGAAGGCAGGCTGTGGTTGAGCTGACAGTGCTACTGATCATCTGTTTTAGTGTCCTCCCTGCAACATTATGGCTCTCTGAGCAGCTTGTTGGGTCCCTTCTCTTTGCCCTGTGCACCCACCCAGGGCTGCAGGTAGTTCCGCATGTGATAGAGGAGCAGACAACTCCATAGCAGAAGGTTCATTTACAGATTTGATCTTGGAATGACTGCTGCACTTTGCCATGGGACATGGGGCCAGGAGGGTTCTGTGCTCAGCCCCCCAGCCTGGCTGTTCTCCCTGTGCTACAGGTGAAGGACAGAGCCTAAACCTAGAGGTGTACCACTCCTCCCTAGCATGAGCTGCATCCTCATGGCTGTAGTGTGATTCCTGAGACTGTCCTGTGCAGGACCAGGACTTTGATGATCTTTGTGGGTCCCTTCCAACTCAGAATATTCTGTGATACTGCCTAACTGCACTGTGGAACACCCAGGCAGGGACATTAGATTTGCCACTGCAGAGAGCGCAAGGCTACTCTGGCATCTTCCCCCATGTAAAACCAGCTTGTCATGTCCTCCCATGCCCTGTGCATCAGCTGCTGAGCTCCTGAATGGGCACCAGATCTGTCAGCCCACAGCCTTATGTGAGCAACAGCTGCAGACACAACCAGAGGAGGACTGCATGATGCATTGCCCTGCACAGCTGGGGTTTTCCCTAGAAGTTTGATAATGACTCCAAGTAACTATTTGGAAGTGAGATGGATGACAACTGAGTAAGTCCTTAAATTTAGCTTCCCAGGATTCCAACGACAGTGACTTAATTCATTGCTGCAAGCCACAGACAAGCCCAGTGATTTTTAATGGTCAGCAACAGAATCAAAATATTCCCAGCAAGGCTATAGCAGAGGTGTAGCCTGGTACCTTTTGTGTTACGATACAACATTCTCACGCTGTACAGCAAGTCCAGACTCCATATTGCCTGTGTTCCATCCCAGACAAATGCATCAGGAGACTTCCATTCCTCAGAACGTCTGTTTAGAATGCATGGAGAGAATTTCATGTCTGAAATAGCCCCTTACACCTTCATGTATTGCCTTGAGAACCAGGTCCCTCTTGGGTCCCTTCATTGTCCTCAGGTGATAGAACTCAGTGTGAAACAAGGAGAAGGTGGTGGCCCCTGGTCCCCAGCAGGGTTAAAAGCTGATGCTGACACAGATGATTTTCTTTGCAATGCAGGTGAAATGTAATGAACAGCCAAACCGAGTGGAGATTTATGAGAAAACGGTGGAAGTCCTGGAGCCAGAAGTCACCAAGCTTATGAAATTCATGTATTTTCAGGTACGTGATCAAGCAGAGAGGCAAAAATAATTTATTACTTTGGTGTTAACATCCTAAGCAAGGCCATACTATCATTGCCTGCCAGGACAGCTGAGAGAAGCTGCAAGCCCCTGATATGTCTCTTCCTTGCAGCCACCTGAGCAGATACCTGAGACTTGTTTGAAGGAAAATCTGTGTGTCCCTTACTCAACCCTAAAATTTTCTATGCGAGTCAGGAAGCAGCACACCTCAGCCTTTCAAGTTCATGGAGACCCAGAGCCTCCACTGTGTGGAGCTGATGGGTGGCACAGGCTCCTGTTTTTCTGGGAGGTTGGCTGAGGTGAAGAGCTGATTCTCCTCTGCCACCAGCACAGCTCACTCTTGTGGTCTTCCTTTTGAAGCAAAGCCAGGAGGAGCTGAGAGCTGGTGGCACAGATGGTGCCTGGGGTGGGATGCAGCTGTGTAGCTGGACACCTCCCTCCTGGCAGCAGGAACAAGGATGAGCTTGGGGCAGCTGGCAAAGAGTACCACAGCTTAAACTTAGCAGTTGCTACACTTGAGGCATTTGACAAAATAATACACTTAGACCCCAACAGAGCAATGACCGTGTGGCAATCACAAAGCTGTTCTGGGCTCCAGGGGCCTCTCCCCATCACCACCTGCACTGTAACTGTTAGCAGCTGAGTTTCATCATCATTTTTAGGTTTTATGTCCTGTGAGGTCTTTATGTCCCACCTGAAAAACTGAAGCCTGATTTTGCAGAACATGCCACACTCAGAGCCCTGAGGATGTTTGTCAGCAGTGGTGTGTAATGTTGCTTCATTTCATGGCGACAGTGGAGAGGGAGCCTCCATCCCCAGCCAAAAAATGCTCTTTTTAAAAGAAGAAGCTGGTGGTGGGTGGAGGGGAGTCCCAAGGGTGGTGCAGTGACCCTGCATGAGCCACTGCAGGGATGACCCTGTGCCCCTGCCCCCAGCGCAAGGCAATTGAGCGGTTCTGCAGCGAGGTGAAGCGCCTGTGCCACGCTGAGCGGAGGAAGGACTTCGTCTCTGAGGCCTATCTCCTCACTCTGGGCAAATTCATCAACATGTTCGCCGTCCTGGATGAGCTGAAGAACATGAAGTGCAGCGTCAAAAATGACCATTCTGCTTACAAAAGGTGAGAGGGGGCAAAGCAGTGGGAATGGGGACAGGACTGCGCCTCGTCTGCAAGGGAGGACAGCAGGAGGCTGGAGGTTGGGTTTCTGTGCTGTCCTAGGCTCTTTCTGTGAGTTTAGGCAAATCTTGGAGCTCTGTTTTGTTTCGATTCCCTCTTGGTAAATAGGGCTGTGCTGCAGGGGGGTCTGAGGCTGTGGCATTGCAGCTGCAGGTCAGATGGAAAAGGGGGGTGGTGAGAGTCTCACACTGGCTGAGTGATCCTTGGTGACACTGGATTTCTCCCTTCCAGAGCTGCCCAGTTTCTGCGGAAGATGGCAGACCCCCAGTCCATCCAAGAGTCCCAGAACCTCTCCATGTTCCTGGCAAACCACAACCGCATCACACAGGCAGGTCCCCTTTCTGTGAACTACTGAGCCTTTCCATGAGTAGAGAGAAGCAAAGTTCTTGCCAAGGCTTGACAGTACTTTCCTCCCTGGTTACTGCTCTTCTTCAGCCCGGGCAACTAATGTGGCTTCTGTTGATGTTTCAGTGCCTGCATCAACAACTGGAGGTTATCCCTGGCTACGAGGAATTGCTGGCTGATATTGTCAACATCTGTGTGGATTACTATGAAAACAAGATGTATCTCACTCCCAGTGAGAAGCACATGCTCTTAAAGGTGAGGTTCAGCCCTGCTGGTGGGGCTGGGTGTTTGCGTAGTTTCACTGTTTTATTAAAAAGAAATTCACTCCTAGGATGTTCCTTGTCAATTTCTTAATTTTCCACTGCTTTGGGTTTACGTGGATCCCTTCTCTGCTGAGCCAGTGTCCTCTGGTCACACGAGTTGCTGTGAGCCCTCCACAGTCAGCAGCAGAACTGCTTTGCTTCCTCCTGTTCCTGTTTCCTTTCTAATTCCTGTTACTTTGTGTCTTCTGTGATGTCTCAGTCCTCCCATTTCACCTGGTCTTTGTAGCTGAACAGACTGGATGTGGCCGTGGGTCAGCGATGTCCCACCCCTCTGCTCCAAAGTGGCACCTGTGCTGGGCAGTCCCATGAGCTGTCTCTTTTCTTTCTGTAACTTGAACCTTCTCCCATCATTTCTCTGCTGTCCTTTCTGATCTTCTCCCATATTCCCATATAAAAGTCTTCCTTTTCCTCTCCCTTTCCTCTGCTCCTCCCCATCTCCATCTGTCTGTTTTCCAGAATCCTTCCAAAGGTTTCCAGCAGCTCTGTCTGCCTGGGACTAAGCAGGTGTTGGATGAGAGCCCTGATGGGTGCTCTGTGCTCTCCAGAGCTGGATGGGGTTTTTCGGTTGTGCATGGATGTGCAGGATCATGGGCTTCACCTGGGTAACTGTAAAGGACATTCTAAATTACCACCAACTTTGTAATCCACAATTTTCTTCTTGATGCCCAACTTCTAGCAATAATTGCCTGCAGAAGGCAGATCCTTTCAGGTTTGATTTCCTGACTGTAAAGAGTCCCCAAGGTGAACCTACCAAAGTATATGCTTTTTGGTGTACTTGTCCTTGCTGTCAGCCAGTTATTACAGTGGCTGCAGTCACTGTTATCATCAGAACTTCATTACTGTGCTATGAGTCAACTAAAGTCTTTGAAGGATAATGTGGGTAGTTTGGCTATCTCTAATGATTTTTACTGAATTACTGGGGGGAACAATCAATCCAGGAGAATATTTAAAATGTTTTAAATTCTTCTCCAGCTGTAAATGTTTGCCGTTGGGTGGAGAAAACTTTTGGGATGTTGTTACATGGGAGGGAGGAGGAGCACTTTACCAAAGAAAGCATCATGTGTTTTTGCACAGGAAACAGAAGCAATCTGTCATGTATCCTCTGCCTACCAAGTGCATTTTTGCAGACTGTTGTAGACAGACTCCTCATGAGTGTCAGGTGGTACAGGAGCCTGAAATGGTATTTCCTTATGCCAAGTGGTGGAGAACTGTCTTTGACTTGTGCTGCTGATTTCATGCTAATGAAACCTGGCCTTTGCATCTTCTTCAGGTGATGGGGTTTGGCCTGTATCTCATGGATGGGAATGTCAGCAACATTTACAAGTTGGATGCCAAGAAGAGAATCAACCTTAGCAAAATAGACAAATTCTTCAAGGTCAGTGACCTGTCTGGGTGAGGCTGGAGGTTATTGCAGACCAATGAATTAGTGGCCTGTAACATCACACGTGCGGCCAGCAAAAAACAAATCACAAGGATCATTTATAGGTCCAAAAAACCCCAAAGAGTTGAGAAATTACCTGGTCCAAAGGCTGAGGAATGGAATTGCTGTGACCAGGCGTGGACACAGAGTTGCAGCATGGGCAGTGCCAGCCCTGAGTGCCAGCGAGGCTGTGGATGGGTGAGCAGTGCCTGGGGCTGGCTCTGCTCTGCTGGAGCTGGGGAGTTGCTGCTGCAGCTCTGCCTGCTTCCTGCCAAGGCACTGAGGATGGGGAGGGTGTGTGGGCTGTTTGGTGCATGAGGGAAGGATGTGCCAGACTGACATCACTTCTGCCTCTTTGCACATTTCTGAGGCAGGTTTGCAGTCTTGGTGGTTTCAGGCCACCAGCAAACCTGGCTGGTTTGCTGAGGTCTGTGAAGGTGATGATTGTGCTTCTCTTTCTCTCAGCAAGCTGCTGAGCTGAGGGACAGAGGACACAGCTGGCCAGCCAACACGTGAGCTGGCATTTTGGGTTTGGGGCCAGTGAGCTCTAGGAGGCACAGTGCGAGCTGGCAAGGGTCAAATGTGTTAACAGCAAAGAAAAACAGTATAACAGGAGGACAGCAGAGTAATTTCCCAGATGGAGCAATTAGTTTTCCTTGAGACCTAGTGAGCTTGAGCAGTCCTTCCAGAATCCTTTTGCCTTTGCTGTATTAATCTTTGTCCCGAGATGGAAAGATTAGTTTCTGTTATCAGCATTTGCACCACATCAGGGAAAATGAGAGGATGATGATTTGGGGAGGGCACAGAGCGCTTCTTTCCCATCACTCTTTCAGCACAGTGGGTTCTCCCTGCTGCTTTACCTGGAGATCAGATGAGGAGCCTGAAGAAAGAGGTTGGTTGAGGTGTTGGATAGAGGATGCCTCCCTGCTTATTGTCCCGAGGTTCAGTTTATAGGTGATGTGCTGGGTCTGTGCAGGGGAGGGAACAGGTGAGCCCAGCTAGCTGGTTTCATGAAAGGTTGGAGTGCCAGCTGCTGCATCCTCACCCTGAGCAAGTGGGAACCTATTTACCCCAATTTGCACCGTCTCCTGGAGACAGCTTTGAGAGCAGGGGGTCACAGACCCCATAACCTCACAGATGGGGCAATAATGAGGTGGTTGAATACCCTCCAGGCACTGGACAGAGTGCTGAGGACTGCAGCTCTGCAAAGGTGATTTATCATGCCTTTCCTCAGAGTCTTCTGGGTTTTCCCTGGTTCAGCTTTGCTAGTTCTACTAAATCTCAGTTTAAATCAAGCCTTCAGTGTAATCTGTAGAGTTTGGTTGTCGTGGTGCATTCAAACAGATTTGCTCTTCATTGCAAAGTGCTGTGGGCCATCAGAGAACCAGGTAAAAGATCTTCCATTGCATGGAATAACTTTCTCCTTTCCAGCTGTTTTTCCATTTGCACTTCTCCAGCATTTGCCATGGTCTCACCTAATCAGTAAAGTACCACTTCAAACTATCAAATCTCAATAAGGAAAGACCAGCTACTCCTCTTACTATATCTGCTTATTGCCTTCTGATTAAATTTCTAGTGGATTGACCAGGAATCTGAGTAGTGAAAATGAACTATCCCTTCATTTAAACCTTTTATGGAAATGCTACTGGGAATCCCTGATGAGAGCATTACACATCCTCCACTCAGCTAAGCCTGAGAAGAAAAGTGTGTGATAATAGGACAGAGAATTTGCCACCATCTTCTCTGAATTTTGGGGCAAGGCTTTTCTAGCTGGGTGAAGTTGAAGTTTTATATTTTATTGATGAAATGTCAGTAGCTCTTGGCTGAATTTTGTTTGCAGCTGAAAGCTTAGTGAAACAGAGACCTCTCTGAGCTTGAAGTACGTTCAATGCACTTGGAATTTACTTCCCATCCAAATCCTCCTGAGATGTAAAGGGCAAATGAAGTTATGTTATATTGCCTGTATCTTTCTGTTTATAGAGAATTTTTAAGACACATCACAAGTGGTCACACTGCTAAAGTACAGTCTGAGTCCCTGAGGAAAGATGAGGAAAGATCCATGGGTGTCCAAAATACCAATGTGCTGGCTTTTCATCCCTTTCTCCTCTTGGAAAATTATGCTGGGAGAAATAAGCCCTGCCCAGGAATATGCTTGTCTCTGTTGTTAAAAGAGCCTTTTCTGTGGCCAGTTACAGCACTAAACTGTTCTGGCCATAACCAGCCTGGTATCAGCAAGTCCAGGGCACTCGAAGGGGTTGATCTGACACAGAAAGCCTTGTGATCGTTTTCAGTCACTTCCTAGGTGTTAAATGACCCTGGGCCCAGGTTTGCACCTTGCATAAAACAGCCTGACACTTTCCACAGCTTCAGAGATGCAGGATGCCTTTCCTTGGTCCCTCGTGTGCACTGGGGCCAGGCTCGCTCTCTCTGCCGTGTTTCAACCATCTTTTGTTTTCTTTTCCAGCAGCTGCAGGTGGTTCCTTTATTCGGCGATATGCAGATAGAACTGGCCAGATACATTAAGACCAGTGCTCACTATGAGGAGAACAAATCCAAGTGAGTGCCTGCCATAATGTCTCTTGGCTTCTGTGTGTGTCCTGAAGGCGGTGGGAGCTGCAGCTCTGTGGTGTATGTGAGGTCTGTGCACGGGTCCCCGTGTGTGTCCCTGTGAGGTGTGAGTGCCAGCTCTGTGTGCTCGTGTGTCCCTGTCCCTGCATGGGAAGATGTCCTCACCAGCCCCGAGTGCTTGTGTGTGCAGCCAGCTCTGAACCCACGTGTAACCATCCCCCTGGGAGCAGGCAGGGCAGTGGGCATGCCTGTACCTCTGTGCCTGCTGGAGAGAGCTGGCAGGGGGCTCAGTGACCACTAGTGAGGCAGGAGGAAGGAGAGGTGGCTGGTGCATGGATCAGGGCAGTGCTGAGTGCTTGTGAGGTGTGTGAGTGTGAGCAGCGTGTCCCTGCTCTGGAGAGATTTTAATCCACATTTTGCATCTCGAGGACAAAATCCTCCAGAGCATGAACACAGCAGTGGATCTCTGCAGTAGCCGGGGCATGTCCTCTAGCTCAGGCAGGCTTCATGAAGAAGGACAGCAGGAATGAGGATTGAACGGGGGGCTCAGATGAACTGGGAAGGACTGGACATGGCACTTGGTGCTGTGGTTTAGTTGACAGGGTGGTGATCAGTCCGAGGTTGGACTCGATGATCTTAGAGGTCTTTTCCAACCCAAATGACTCTGTGATTCCAAATATTGTGTAAGAAGGGCAGAAATGGAGTGGAGTCTGTGGAGAGCTCAGGAGTAGCACAGCACTGTAAAGCATTGCTTCCCAGCCTGGGCTCACAGGCAGTTTGCTGTCAGATGAATTCACAGACATTGTTTTGATCACACCAGGTATGTGCAAGGCCCTGCTTGTCTTTGTAGCTTTTCATCACTCTCAGCTATTGCTAGAAGAATTGGTGTTAGGTTTGGATATCCTTGGAATGGCATTGAGAACCACAAATAAGCAAAGCCCATCTGAGCTGAGTCTGGCTGTAGTGGCTGGTGGCAGCCTGGCTTTCATCAGGCTGTGGTCTTTCACCTGTGGGACTGTATCAGGTGGAAGTCAGATTTCTCTGGTGTTTGTGAGAAACAGCCAGGCTGGAATGTCTCTTCAGCAGGACAGGAACTAACCTGCAGTCTCATTGCTTTTGTTTGCTCGTCCCCTTCCACCCTGGAGGGTCTGGCTTCTCTGCCTGCCAGGAGCAGCCTTCCCCTGCCCTCCCAAAGGCTGGTTGAAAAGTGCCTGTTAATCGTTCAGGAGAGATTTGAAAACAACATTGCAAAACTTCCTGAGCAGAAGGTTTTCAATCAAAAATTAAAAAAAAAAAAGAAAGAAAAAAATATTCTGCATAATGTAAATTTAGAGAATATTTTTGAAAACTCAGAAATATTGTTTAAAAATATGTACTTTTTTATCTCAAATTGTTCAGAAAGCACATTTCAACGAAACATGTGTCAGCAGCATTCCTCATTTTCTCATCTCAAAACCAAGGTAGCTCGCAGGCTGTTTACCTGTTCACAATTTTAATGTCTGTCTTGAAATCTGTCTTACCAGGTCTTTGTGCCGTACCTTACTAACCAGTGTTTCTTCCTCACTCGCTTTCCCAGCAAATTGCATGGGGCTCCCAACACTAACTCTGCCAAGGTGGTTCCATGTAATCCCCATTTCTTACTAATATTGTTTTTGTCACTTTCTTTCCCTCCTTGTCTCCATGAAAGTGGAATTAGTTGGTGTTTTTCCTGCATGGCGCTTTGTTTCTGCACTGTGGACTAGGTTGTGTGTGGCAGGGAGGGCTGGTGCAGCCCTGGCCATTCCTGCTAACCTGCCGATTGTCTGGTGGGGAGCACAGGACATGGAAACGGGTAAGAGTCGAACGATGGGGCTGTGGGAGGATGGATTTCACAAGGGATGATGTGGCCCAGCACTCCAAGGACCTTCTACCACCACAAATACTGGCAACAAGTGCAGTTAACCATGGGGGTATGTCTTCGTGTCTGTGTCCATATCAAAGGCAGGTTTCTCACCTTCCTTTTGTATGACCAGCTAGACTGGAGAACATGACTATCTATCATAAGATGGGCAATCATTTAGGAGGAAAAAAGCATAACCTGAACTTTTACATTGTGGTGATGGAGTAAGACACAAGAATCTCACTGACAGACATTTGCTTGCACAAACCATTTTGGTGGAGCCTTTCTGGTTCTGTGTCTGGGGCTAATACATGGGAAAAGATGTTATATAAACCTGGTTTGTACCATTCCTTCATACGACCCTGCCTTTGCAGGAGGAGTGCTGCCTTCTTTTAGGATGTCATTGCAGTGTTACATGGTACATGTGGCTCAAAGCAAATGAAAATCTAGTTCAGTTAATCATATTCTGCTCGTCATTTTTCCTCAGGACTGTTCACTGAGCTAGTAGCATGAGTCAGAACCAAAAACAGAGTGGGAGAGCTATTACTGTGCTCTGGCCCCTTGCAGAGTTTTTCCTGGCAGGAGAAGGAACCATAACCTGGAGGGACAACCTCTAAGGGGATGATTATCCTTAGGTCTAGCAGAAGGGATGCAAACGATACCAGGTCTTTCAAGTTTGTCCTTCCCTGAAAGCTTGTCCAGTGATGGCCTGGGAAATTGCCTTCTCTGCCCTGAGGGTAGGTGAGCCCAACATGGAGAGAGCAGCCTTCAGGGTGGATGGAGCAGAGATTTTCAGGCTGAAAGGTGAGGCAAGTGTCCCCATCAGACCACCTCTGGAAGATCCCACACACCAGGAGACATGAGAGACAACACAAACATGCCTGAAGGTGGCATGTCTGGAGCAAGTTGAAGAGAGGAGTTGTCCCTGGGGTGTCTGAGTGGAGCCCTGTGCCCTGTCCTTGACACCCTTGCTTCTTTTCCCAGGTGGACATGCACTCAGAGCAGCATAAGTCCCCAGTACAACATCTGTGAGCAGATGGTGCAGATCCGAGACGACCACATCCGCTTCATCTCAGAGCTCGCTCGCTACAGCAACAGTGAGGTAAGTCATTTACAGCCTCTGTGATCAGGCTCATTAGATGGACAAGGCTGGGAGAGAACAGTGTGGCAGGAGTGTGGTCTGTCACAGAAACGCAGTGAAAGGGGTGAAGGATGTGGGTGAACAAACCACTTCTCAATCCAGCAGTAAAAAAGCAAGTTATTAAAGGCTCCTGCAGGTACAAAATCACTGCAACAGCTTCTGCTCTGTGAGCACAGCTTCATTATAAAAAGCAGAAAAAATTTGGCAATTGAATGTTTATTATCAACCATGACACCAATGATTGGCAAACAGGGCTTTTCTGGTACACAGAGCTCTCAGGCAGGGCTTTGAGGAAAGTTCACGAGGGTATCTCTGTTCTTTTCAGTACTGAATGCCAGTGCCCTCTCTGATGCCATCAGGGCTGGTTTTTTTGCAAATGTGTGATCCTCATTAATCACTATTTGTTTAATGAATTGTAGCATTCTGAGCCTTTTCCTTTCTGGCATTCGTAAGTGCTTATTTGAACTTTTAATCAGGAAAATGCTCTTGAGGATTTCAGTAGTATTAGACCATCTAAAAGGAATGGGAAAGTGGAATGAGAAGAGTAAGTTATTTGCTCTGAGGTAACAGGTCAGACTCATTTCTGTGTAGGAAATAAATTCAGCCTGGGTGAAAAGAGCCTTGCCAAGTTATACCCCTTTTCCTGAGGGACAGTATATGATCTACTCAATTTTAGCTTGATTATAAGATCACAGGGAATTCATCTCAGCTGGGATTTGAGAGAGAGAGAGATCTGTTGGCTGAGTGAAGCCCCTGCAGCAAGTTGTGCCCTGAGGTGATGTGATGTCCTGCAGGTGGTCACTGGCTCAGGACTGGACAGCCAGAAATCAGACGAAGAGTACAGGGAGCTCTTTGATCTTGCTTTACGGGGGCTGCAGCTGCTGTCCAAGTGGAGTGCCCACGTCATGGAAGTGGTGAGTGTATCCATGGAAGTGGGGAGTGTGCAGTGTCCTCCTCTTCCCAGGTGAGCATGGATGTTTTAACATGGCTTTAACCTTCCTTCGTGGGAAGATGAGCTTGTGTCTATGCCACCTAACTAAGCCATTAACAGACATGCTAAGGCCAGGCAGATAACAACCCTGAACACCCTGTGTGACAAATGGAGAAAGAGCCCAATATGCCTGGCAATCTCCCAGAAACCAAACCCAAAACCAATATTCAGTACAGTGATAGTAAAGCTAGGAAGTAGAAGAAATTCTGCTCCCAAAGGAATGTCAATAAACTGTAGTGATGTCTAGGGAGTGATTTCCTGGCACAGCCTCTTTTGAGTCTTTCCAGGCTACCTTCTTGCTCATTGCAATGTTGACATTGTCTCTTTCCATCTTCTAGTACTCTTGGAAGCTGGTTCATCCCACAGATAAATTCTGTAACAAGGATTGCCCAGGAACAGCTGAAGAGTATGAGAGAGCCACCCGGTACAACTACACCAGTGAAGAGAAGTTTGCCTTTGTCGAGGTCAGTGCCAGCTGCACAGGAGTCAGAGCCAGCCACTGCTGGTTTCCTGTCCATGTTCCTCAGGCCAGTTCCTCATCCCTGGCCTGTGTTTTAAGGGTTCCTACATGCTTTAATTTGGCTCCTAATTTACCCTTGGTCTGTCTTAGGGTTGTTTGATATTGGCTCTACTGGACATGAGGGAAGCTTCCAGTTGCTTCTTGCAGAAACCAACCCTGTAGCCACTCTGCTACCAAATTCTCTTAATGTTGGATTTATGGACCTCTTCATACAGTGGAGAAAACAGCAAATACCTCTGGTTTTAATGTTTGCTGCAGGTAATTGCCATGATCAAAGGTCTGCAGGTGCTGATGGGCCGGATGGAGAGTGTCTTTAACCAAGCCATCCGCAACACCATCTACGCAGCCCTGCAGGACTTCGCCCAGGTGACCCTGCGGGAGCCACTCCGCCAGGCTGTCAGGAAGAAGAAGAACGTTCTGATCAGGTCAGTCTGTCCTTGAATTCAATGCAAAACCTGTGTATTTATATGTAACACATTTATACTGTATGAACATGTGGCCCTGCATGCACTCAGCATACACAACCAGCCAACATTCCTTGTCCAGCAGCTCCTCCCAAGGCAACTCCTGGGCATGACTCCACCAATAACAACTGTGTATGGCCCCACCTCAGATACTTTTCCTCCCATGTGGGCATAGCAGTGAATATTTTCATCTTGAAGTAAAATCAAGCTTAAGCACTCCTTTACCTCTCCCACCCACTCCAGTGTCCTTCAGGCAATTCGGAAGACAATCTGTGACTGGGAGGGAGGTCGAGAGCCTCCTAATGATCCTTGCCTGAGAGGTGAGAAGGATCCTAAAGGTGGATTTGATATTAAAGTCCCACGACGAGCAGTAGGACCATCAAGCACACAGGTATGTAAATGTCTATCTCTGTAGGGAATTCGTAGCCTAACAGCCATATAAGAGTCTCCCACCCTGTGAATTAGCAGCTTTTTCCATGTCTATTCCACAGTCTTCACACTATTGCGTTAAATGTGGCTCAGTGCCTAAATTGTCATATAGTTCCCAAAGCCTCCTTTTTAGGGGTGTAATTTTATCTAGCTCTGATGGGTAGTTGCTTTTGGATGCAGAGAGTGGTCGCCACCTGGGAGAAGTGTTATTTTTTGTTCCAGAACACCATAGCTGTGTGTGGTGGTGTCTCACTGGAGGGTGGTAACTGCATGCCAACCTTTTTCTAAAGCTTTACATGGTGCGGACAATGCTGGAGTCCCTCATAGCAGACAAGAGTGGCTCGAAGAAGACTCTGAGGAGCAGCTTGGATGGGCCCATAGTCTTGGCCATTGAGGAGTTCCACAAGCAGTCCTTCTTCTTTACCCACCTTCTCAACATCAGTGGTGAGATTATAGCAGGGGGAGGCTTGAATCCAACTCTTGCATGTTCACAAAGGCACAGGTAGATCAGCTTTGCTCCTCATTGACATATGCAGAAGATTTTTCCTTGATTTTTCCCAAATGTCCTACCTTTGCCTGATTCAAACATGTCTCTATGTAGTAATCATAATGTGAACAGGACTGAGTCAGCAATAGAAAATAGCCACATATAGTAGTTTATTGTCTAGGACTGGACTTTTCCTTCTGTGCCAGACAAACTTCTGGGCCAAATAGGAAGATTTCAGAGATTTTCAGAATCAGAGTAACTTAGAGCCATTGAAGTGTTCTCTCTGGAGCTCTAGAGCAAAAGGGATGATCCTGTTTCTTCTTCCATTACAAAATGTTCAGACAGCACGGAGATGGTCTGGGTTTAAAAAGAAACATCCTAGAAAAATGTTTCATACCCCAAACCAATCCAGTCCAAGGCTGCAGCAGCTGCCTCCTGTGCAGTACCCTCACTGCCATCCCTATGTGGGTAACGTGGGTGCCCTCCCTTCGTGGGGGATCTCCTCTGCTTTTCAGAAGCACTACAGCAGTGCTGTGACCTGTCCCAGCTCTGGTTCCGGGAATTCTTCTTGGAGCTGACCATGGGCCGCCGCATCCAGTTCCCCATCGAAATGTCCATGCCCTGGATCCTCACGGACCATATTTTGGAAACCAAAGAACCCTCCATGATGGAGTAAGAGCTGATGGGGCTGTGTGGAGACTGTGCATGTGCTGGGGCTTGGGATTTTGTTTTGGAGAAGGGTAGGCTGGTGATGAACAGTCTTTTGACGTGGGAGGTAAATAGATGTTTCTTGACTTGCTGTCACATGAGTGGTACTGTATGAACACCTCATTAGCAGACGTACATGGGTGGCTTCCTGGGACTGGCACTTATGTGTCATAAACAGCAGCTGGCAACTGCTCTGTTGGGATGCTGGCACAACGTTGGTGGTACCATCACCTGCATGCAGCAGTCAGTGTGTGTGACCAAAAGGGGAGTGGGCCCAGGCTAAACCACCTAAACACACTTTTTTTATATGTGTAATAAATAATGAGAAGAATTGCTGTCATGCAAAGTGTCATTATGTTCCAATGATGCTCCAAAGGGACTTCAAAACATGGTGTGTCTTCTTGCCCTCAGGTATGTGCTGTACCCCTTGGACCTCTATAATGACAGCGCATACTATGCTTTGACCAAGTTCAAAAAGCAGTTCCTGTATGATGAAATTGAAGCTGAAGTAAGTTCTCTTCATCTTGTACACAAAAAGCTCACTGGGATCACACTGTCCTGTTTGACAGCCCCACCCAGCAGTTCAGTGAATTCATTATAGGCACCTCCTGAGAAAAGTACCCCATCAAACTGAGAGGTTTTCAAAAGATCAGCATTTCCAGAGACCTTATAGACTCTCCTGATGTCATGGGTTTAAGGGCTTCAACTTAGGTTTACCCATGTAGGACTGTGGAGGAGTCTTTCTGATGGGCAGAGAGTTATGAGACATCAGAGGAAAATGAGAAATTCCCTGAGAGGGAAGGATGACAGAGGGTAGGAGAACATGCATGTAGGAACATGCAGAAACTCTAAGAGGGAAATGTACCTGCAGTTTTGTGCTTACCTTTAGCATGTGAGAACTGCAGTGTGTTTTTAGATAGTGTGTTCTTCAATACATGTTTGTATTAAATGAGAGATCTGTGTAGGGTTGTATTGATCTTGCATGCGTAGGAAGGAGCTTTGTACTGGTGACACCCTCACCAAGTCTTGCTTTTTCTCCCCCAGGTGAATTTGTGCTTTGATCAATTTGTGTACAAGCTGGCAGATCAGATCTTTGCCTATTATAAAGCAATGGCTGGCAGGTAGGAGAACCTGACTGCTGATGGTGACTGATGATATCACTGCATCCAAATTGCTGTTAAACCAAAAGGTTCCCCTCAGGGAGCAGCCACTGCAGGTAGACAATAACATGGATCATCCCTGTCCCACAGAGCTGGCTGTCCACATCAGACCAGTGTAAATGGGAAAAATGAATTAACAGTGGTAAGGAGACATGGTTAAAAGTGAAAAAATAACAACTGGCATCCTGAGTAGCTGTCTGAGTACAGTTTGTGAGAGCAGCAGAAGAGCAGACTGAGCTGGCCTGTCCTTACTTCTGTTTGTGTACCAGAGGAGTGGAAGCTTCCCATTTCTACAAAGCAGGAATATGTATTTGTTCTCACCCTAGTGAAGCAGCAGGACTTGTTCTCCCTTGTGGGGAGATAGAACCTTTGTGTCATGTCCTTCTTAGCGGTGTAAAGAACATAGATGAACTCTCATTAGAGTCTTCTCATGGCCCCAAACATGAACTAAGTCTTCAGTGTAACTTTGCAAGGAGTTTTGTCTCTGTGTCACAAGCAATCACCATCACCAACCAAATGTTCCCACAGCAAACTGGGGACCACCCCTTTACAGGGCACAAGTGATATCTTTCAGCACATTTTTTTATATTTTTTAATGTTTTAGCCATAAAAGACAAGCATGGCAGTCCCCAGATAACAACTGCTGCTCTGTGATTTAGAGGTGTAAGCAGAGGTATCAGTGTGTGGAAATTTCTTGGCATTCAGAGCCATGATGCAAAGAAGGACAAGAACAACTCTGGAAAGATCCGTAGAGAAGTAGATAGTGTAAGTGTCTATTTTCCTGACACTGCTTCCTTTTTTCAGTGTTTTATTGGACAAACGTTTCCGGGCTGAATGTAAGAATTACGGGGTGATCATTCCATACCCACCGTCGAACCGCTACGAAACACTGCTCAAGCAGAGGCACGTCCAGGTACAGTGCAAGCAGTAGACTCCAGTACTCATCACTCTGGTTTATCCATTTGGTGGTGGCATCTCAGTGCTGGGCTCAGTTGAGATTGGTTCTGGAACAAGAAGGGTTGAACCAGTTTCTGACACATCACACTCAAGGCTTGGGGCCTGAGGAAAAAAACTAGTTATGTCCCTCATTTCCCTCCTTCCCTCTTAAGTTGATTTTACATCACCCGTTTCACATCTTAGCAGACTTGGATGTGTTGTTCTAAGTTGTGTCTGTTAAAAAAAGTAAAATACCTTTTCCCCCTCTGTATATAACATGCAAATCTCTTCTTTTGCCAGTTGCTGGGCAGATCAATTGACCTGAACAGGCTCATTACCCAGCGTATCTCGGCAGCAATGTACAAATCATTAGACCAGGCCATTAGCCGCTTTGAGAGCGAGGACCTGACATCCATAGTGGTAAGAACTGTTACTGACTGCAAGTATGAACAGAGAGTATGTACACTGCTGTGGATACACAGCCAACTGTCTTCTGCTTTTACTCTTCGTATAATAGGTTTCAGCCAGCCAGGTATCCTTCTTTATGCTGTTGAGTCTACTATTTCTATTTATGCAGCTTTAATTGCATTATTATTGGACTCAAGTATATGCATAAATCATAAAGTGACAGTCAGCAGTTAGACTTTGCAGGGCTCGTGTAAGAGAGTCCTGTAACCTGGGAGAAGGAAATCTCGACTTTAATTCCCCATTGGATGAACGTGGCTGTGACATTGTTTGTGTGTGTACAGGATTTGCTGTCTTTGATATGTCACAGGAGCATCAGAGTCAAGTAGTGTAAAATTACGTTTCCACCTTTGCAGGCTTCTGGGGTGAAAACCAGCCAGTGCTCAGTGGAGAACAAATTAATTTTCCTTCTGTAGATTCACAAGATACTGAACTAGGACCCCCTTGAGTGGAAGTGCAATTGGCCTTGGCCACTGAATTAAATTGATATCTTTAGTTCTCTCTCTGTGTGGATATAAAAACATTCCCCTGGCAATTAGATTGGCTGCTTCTCTTGTCATCTTGGTAATATGTTGTGTTTGCTGCCGCTTTATGCACTGCAGGAGCTGGAGTGGCTCTTGGAAATCAATCGCCTGACTCACAGGTTGCTGTGCAAGCACATGACTCTGGACAGCTTCGATGCCATGTTCCGGGAGGCCAACCACAACGTCTCTGCACCCTATGGGCGCATCACCCTCCACGTCTTCTGGGAGCTCAACTTTGACTTTCTACCCAACTACTGCTACAATGGATCCACCAACAGGTGAGGAGGGAAAGCGAGGAAGGGGCCACCTGGAAACCCTGCTTTTCTTTCCAGGATGTCAAACCTGCCACATAAAATTCATGTGGGTTGTGGTGAGATTTGCACTCCCTATGGGATGTAACAGTTAACACTTGAAATGAAGCTGAAGCCCACCATCTCTTATTGGCCCTGAAGATGTTAGTAAAAAGGTCAAGCAAAAGTTAGACAGTGATCGCAAGCCACTGAGGGTTGGCTGACTCAACAGCAGAGCTCTGGTAGCTGCTCAGATATGGGTTTCTTGCCTGTCCCAAATGAGAAGAAACCTTGCCTTTGGTAGGTTAAACTGATGTTTTACACCACCAGTAGATTGGGGCAGGAGTTTGCATGCCAGCTCATATAGCTCAGGTGATGAATTCTAATTAGTCTGCAACTGCAGGTTGCCCCAGACTGTGCCATGTCTGCTCTCAGTTAACTCTGACCACTTCCCTCCCCATCTCTTGTGTCCCCCACAGGTTTGTGAGGACGGCGATCCCCTTCACGCAGGAGCCCCAGCGGGACAAGCCAGCCAATGTTCAGCCCTATTACCTCTATGGATCCAAGGTCAGTAATTGAACCACAACAGCCAGAAGGCAGGAGGGTGTTGAAAATATTTATTTAGGAAGAAAGAAATGCAAAAACTAGTTCATTAACAGAATAGTGGGTGCAAATGTGCAGGGTCACATTGCTGTATGAAACCAGAAGGCCATGCAAGAAGCAGATTCAGTGTGCTGTTGCTATTGCTTTCCCATACTCTTCTCCATAACATGCCCATATAAAGAGATGTCAGCACTGCTCTGTGCGTGGTGTTGGCACTGAGACTGAGTCACATCCATCTAAATGCACAGACAGGTGAGCATGCTGGTGCTCCAGTGCAGTGTTCCTTCCCAAGGAAGGTACCATTTCAGGAATCTCATTTGTAGTTCAAAATAGGAATTACTAAAATACTTGAGTGTGCAAACACGTAATACTGACAAAAAGCTCTTTTCTCAGCCTGCCATGACTGTTCATACAGGCACTATGAGGGTTGGGATGTGATACTAATGGAAGATTACTCAAGTGTGAAACTAGAGTAGAGTTTATTCTTGTGCACGTTGGTGGATGACTCTGAAGTGAACCTACAGCACTGATGCAGATAAACTAATGACACTGCAGTCTGTCGAACCTGGCTGTTCCCAGAGAGCTGACTTGGATTCTTTTTTAAAAATTCTCAGCAAATGAGAATATTTTTGTCACTTGACAAAAATCTTTCTCTCTGCAGCCAATGTCTGTGCCTCATGCTCTACGCTGGGACAAACACCTGCCGTGGACACACAGACAGTCCTCCTGGCAAGAGCTGGGAAACAGAGGACAAAACAAACCTCTAAGCAGGGTTTTGTTTTATTTTGCTCTCATTGAAGGACTTGCTGTGGCAAGATGGCCCTTTTATCATCACTGTTTTTATAGGGAAAAAAGCAGTGAGGGGAGCTATGTGGACTCTCCCTCACAAAACTGGAGCTCCTCATCAGCACAGTGGTCATGGGGACTTCCAGAAGCTCCTCTCCCAGTCCATCATTCAGTGGCCCTTCCAGTGAGCTGCTTCCTTCGACCACTTCTTCAAGGCTGGTGTTGGGATGCTTCAGCCTGGCAGCCTGGTGGCACCGTGCAGAGCAGAGCTGCAGGCAGCCATAGGCCAGGAGAGCGAGGAAGCAGAGGAGCAGCAAGCTGCTCACCATCCACATGGACGTGGTGGGCTCGTGCTTAGAGCCACCAAAAACCAGGGGGATTTTGTCCAGAGTGTGGAAGGTGGTGCAGTGGTTGCTGGAGGGGTAAGAGTTCTTGCACGTGATGCAGAGGACGTAGATGGTGGACGGCGTGAGGCGGTGGAGGACGAGGGAGCTGAGGGGGTGAGGAACTCGCTCCTCACGGTGGAAGTTTTGGCGCAGGTACCCAGCAAAGACGCTGTTCCAGTTGGGGCGGTACATGACGTGGTAGTAGTTCTCTGGGCAGGGGCTGTTCATGGCCCAGGACACGGTGGCACTGGTGTAAGTGATGTTGTGCACTTCGATGTTCATCGTGCCCCTGAAACCAAGTGCAGGGAGGGGCTGAGTTGTCTGATCCATGTACAGGCTCAAAAGCCATTGGCATCACTGAAATCTTTCCACTGGGTTTACTGACTCTTGCATTGGACTAGGACTATCATGGCTTACTTAGATTAGAAGATAGGTCTTGGATGGCTAATATTACAAAATTTAATCCTGCTCTTGCCCAGACTTCTGTATCACCCTGCTTCATAAGAAAAAACAAAAACCCCAAAAAACCAGTTGGGGCATAGGGTATATGTTAGTTAGATTTTTTTTTTAAAAAAAAATCTCTCTGACTGGTTGTCTATACTGGAAGCATTTTTTAGCTTTTTTGTTTTCCAAGAAATAGAAAGAATACTGCAAGTGTGATTAACGTAAAGTGATCATTAAACTAGCTCCAGCTTGCTTTGTGAAGCTGCCAATCAATAGATATTTTGATTTTACACCTAAATGCCATTTAAAAAGCTTCATTATGGTTAATTTGCTGGTTTAAGTTGTTGCTGCATTTTCTGTACCTTACTTGTTGCTTAATAGAGTATAAACTCACTCTGTTCCTGCAGCATGTCACACTGTAATATCAGAATCTTAATTGTGAAATCTGTACGTTGGCGACATAGAAAATCAGTGCTTTTAGAGAAATACAAATACATGAAATACAAGAACAAAGCTCTCCCCCAGATAAAAGACACTGAGCAGTAATAAATTACTGTTTAGCAACTGCCTGCCACAAATCACTTGAGCACATCACTCCTTTCGATCCCCAAAGTGCTCTCTGAGCACGGTTGGTTCTCTCTCCCAACCAGCCAAATGCTCAGAGCAGCAGCTGCACACAATAGAGCTGGTTTAATTTTTTCCTTCTTCCTCTCTCTTTAACGATAACTAACTTTCCTTTAATTCGCTCAAGAATCAGCTCATCTTAACAACTGCTTTAGCTGTTCTTACATGAAGAGCTGGTCAGCACACGTGCCCATCACTGAGCCCTCCCAGACCACAGGCAGGCACTTACCTCCCTGGCAGGTCCGCGGTGCTGGCAGTGCTGGTGACAGAGTGGCCACGGGCAGGCAGTGCCTTCCCCTCTTCCACCCTCTCCTCCCTCTTCTAAATCCCTTCCCCACGCGCTGCCTCGTATTATACCCATCTAGGGCTCCGTCATCTCTCACCATGGCAACCAGTAAGAAAGGATGGGCAGGCATCTTGGAGTGATTTGGGAGTGTTATCCCTGAAACCTTCTGCTATGTTTCAGAAGCAGGAAAAAAAAAAAAAGTCAGGTAGTTTTGTTTGCTGGCTTCTTTGGTTTTTCTTTTTTTTCCCCAGCAAGACTGTCACTGAGCCCCAGGAGGGTCTGGAGTTACAGGCATGTTGGTACATGGTGTGAAATCTGGGGTCCTGGTCTGTGGTGCACATTGGCTCAGGGACTTGGTCTTTAATTCTATGATTTCTTGCATGCTGAAACTACTGATTTAAGCTAAAGCCAGTCAGCAGTAGATTTTGATTCCTGATGATGCAGCAATGTCCAGTAGCTTTTTAATATTTTTCTAAACCGTGTGATGACAGTAGGAATTGGGTTTTCAAAGATCTCGACCTCCTGATGAGCTATGTGGGATTAAGACAGGCTCTTCTTTGAATGTCCTGACTTACATGCAACTTGGGGATGTCCCCTATCAGACTGTGAGAGGGCAGGAGGGAGCGGCAAAGCCAATGCCAATGGTGTCAGGGGAGCAGCTCCAGTCTGTGACCAGGAGGGGGACAGATGTGTCACTGGGCCTGCTAAGAAGAGGTTCTGAACAAGTATCTCACTGATCTCCAAAGCCAAAATGTGCCTGAGAGGAACTTTCTCAGAATAAATGTTGGTTCTATGTCTGGAGTTACTCATGTCATTTCTGGAAAGGTGCTTGCAACTTTTCAAAGGTCTTCTAGATACCAACAGTGATGAGATAATGCAAACTGCATCAGGAGGGGCTGGTACAGGTTTGGGGAGTATGTGTGACCATTGCTTTTGATTGACATTTCAGAGTTCTGGATGGTTTTGTCTTTCAAAATCAGTATTCCATTCTGTCTCTGTAAGAGCAGCAGAGCTGCAGCTGCCAGCGAGCTGAAAAGTGGGAGCAGAGATAAAAATAATTATGGGCAGGGATGGAAATGAAAGTGCTCCCAGGTGGCTTCCTGCCTTTGACGTGGTTCAGTCCTGCTTGTGAGAGCAGGGTGATAGGCACCTCTTAGCTGGCCCCATGCTGTGAGTGAAGTACATCTTTGTCTGCAGGGAGAGGGCTGGGGGTACAAATCCCAGCTTCAGAAAGGTGGATTACAGAAGGTGGTAGCATTTTCATAGGAGAACCGCTTTCTTATGGCATTTGAGTTGCTGAGTTTATCAGTGTTCACAGCTGCTTTGAAAGTAAATTTCAGTTGTTCACAAATAAGGTGTGTTAGCAGGAAGAGAGGAAACCCAGGATAATGGGAATAGCTGGATTAGGCCAGCAAGGGATCCTGCTGACCTTTCTGCACACCGTGATCCACACCGCCAGCTAAGGGAAATGCAGCAAAGCTTTCAGACGTGTTGGGATTACCCACTGCCAAAATCAAGCTTGCACCAGTGCTGAACTTGAAATTCTCATTTCCCAGGATGAGAACCATGCCAGTGCCAGGACTGCTCCAGCACTGATGTTCCCATACCTGCAGATGGACCCAGCTGTGGCCCTGCCTAGGCCCCCTCACTCCTCATCATAGGATGCAAACCACAGGCATGGTCCAGTGAGCAGCAGAAACTGAGCCATTTTCTCTCATTCAGCCACTTATAAAGCACAGCATGTTGCCAGGTCTTCAACAAGGAAGCTGCAAAATTACCATCAACCCACTATTTACTGCTTGCTAACCACTTCTTTGCTCTGTAAATGCTTTAGATTGGGCTTCATTTATGTGTTTTCATGAGTGCTTATGTTTTTCTTGGCACTGCTGGACCCAGGGTCGCACCAGAATCACTGGAAATCCCTGTTTCCCTTTCCCTGGTTGAATTTGCCCCCCTTTTTTATCAAGTGCGCAGGCACCTGTAATGTGTGCATGCTGCTGCTGCTTGTAAAAATAGTCACAGGACGTGAACAGGATGGAGCCATGCTATTTTCTGCTGCTATGTCTGCAACAACAGCCCAGAGGTGTGAAGGAGCTGTGGTTGCTGCAGGAGGTGTTGGCAGCAGGGGCTGCTGATCCCCTCCAAGTGACTTCCTGGGCTGTGCTACCCGGCTTGTTGTGTCATCAGCTTGTGATCAATATCAGTGTACACAGTCCCTGAAAATCAGTATTGGTATCATAGAATGATTTGGGTTGGAAGGGACCTTAAAGTTCGTTCAGTTCCAATATACCTGCCATGGGCAGGGGCACATCCCTCTAGACCAGGTTGCTCAGAGCTCCATCCAGCACTTCCAGGGATGGGGCAGCCACAGCTTCTCTGGGCAGCCTGTACCCAGTGCCTCACCACCCTTACAGGGAAGATTTTTTTCCTAATATCTAATTATGCTGAGACACAGAATATACACAGGCAGTCTCAATATGGTCTGTAACCATGCCTGCTGCACTGTACATGTCCTGTCCATCCCAGCTAAGAAGTATGTGAGTTTTTTGCATGAAAGTCTCAGCAAGTGACTTATACAGCCAAATATGGTAAAAACTCAGGGGCAGTGAAGGTTGCTTGTGGCAGGGGCAGGAACAAGGCCATATTCAGGCTGTTTGATTAGAGACCCTCCTCTGGCAATTCTGGTCAGAATTGTTTTTTACTTTGTAAGATACTGTCTCAGCTGTCTCACTGCAGTCAGGTTGGCTGGGAGCCCTGACTAGTCTTGGGCTGTGTGCAAGTCCTTTTTTGTCTTTGTATTCCTCTTTCATTAGCTCTTCATTTTTCCAAGGGAATTTTGGAACAGTTATTACTATCTGTTTATTTTCTCTCTCTGGTCTGTTTTATTGGCTAAAACTCTCCCTGCCTTTTCTCAGGTGAGCTCAGACAGGTCTGGGCCAACAACAAGCTCAAAGATGTGGAAATAGAACTGGCCTTTGATTTCCTGCTAAATCTGTTCCAGAGCATCCCTAGTAACCTCCTGAGCTCCCAGAGCAATGTGGGGGCCTTCCCCACATGCTCACAATTACAGGTGGCTGTCCTTGAGATCTGGGTGGGATCCCTGGACACTGCAGGGCACTGGGAACTCTGCCCCATGCTGCAAATCCCAGCCTGCTGGCACTCCCAGCCTCCCATCCCCAAAACCTGCCCATTTGGCCCCAAACCAAAGGTGGGGTAAACCTCCCCAGTGTCTTCAGCAGCTGCTGCTCTCAGGAGGTGTGGAGATCAGGGCTTTGCTTTGGCCCTCCAAGGGGTTGGAAGCAGCCGCCCATCGTGGGGGAGTGAGCTGTGCCTTGTACCTTCAGCTGTTTTGTCTTAAAATACCCACTGGTGTAATTTTTTACATCCTACAGTCTTTACCTCAAGCTGTGTATCTCACCCTTAAATGGAGTTACATTTTTAATTGCTGGCAGAGTATCTTTATTAGATGCAAACCTGCTGTTAGTGTGCTGTGTGGCTCTGCCGAGGGCTCAGTGAACCTACCTCATCTTGCAGACAGGCAGGAATGAATCATCCTGCTCATCTGCAGCCAATGCACATCCTAAAATGTGTCTTCTCGCAGTCAGACTAATTGCTGAGACCCCCACTTGAGGGGAAAGCTCGGTTGAGAGCTGCTCTCCAGCCCCATTATCCCTCTGAGAGAGAAGGGAGTGCTGTGAGTGCAGCAAAACATCAGCCCTGTTATGGGGAAAGCCTGACCAGTTGCACCACAGCTGGGTGGTGGTGGTAGCCCATCTCAGGGGAACAAGGCATGTGCACAGATAGAGGTCCTGTCTCCTGGCTATGAAGTAGTAAGGAGGCTTCCAGAAATTAGTGTGGATTCATGAGCCCACTGAAATGGGAATATTTTGTTCCCCTCTAGTCTGGCTGAGCCCCAGTGTCCTAAGCCTGGGGATACAACAGGGTAAGGAAGCCTACAGGGAGACATGGAAGGGACGCTGCAAGGAGCCATCTCAGGGCCACTGGGATCACTCCTGCAGCACAGCACTTTCTGGGGACACCTGGGGCAGGGGCAGTGCCTTGCAAAAACAAAGCAACAAAGGCTGTGGGGGTATGGCTGGGCTGGGGCCCTGGGGCACTGACTTCCCTCTGGGATGGTTGTGTTGGCCATTTGGCACATATTCCAGGATGGGTGTTACCTGCTGCTTGAACAGACACGCTTTTCAAAACATAAACCACTGCTGTTTTTCAGATGTATCAGGGTGGGTAACTAGTGGCTTTGAATCTGTCTCTACCAAATAGATTTTTAAAGACTTAGTTAACTGAAGATGCAGACAGAAGCCTCAGCAGGATGCTCAAATACCATTTTCTGAACAGAAGTTGGCATACAAGGAGTTTTGAAAATAGGCTTCTGTCTGCCTAAGTAATTGCTGAACTCTGGCCCATGATCACTCAGGGCCCTCTTTATTTTCAGTTCTTTTGGAAGAGAAAGTTCATGCTTGTTGTGAATGAGCCTCCAAGGCAGCCTTTCTGTTCTTAACAGTATTAAAGGGATGTTTTCACCTACCAGGAATAGGAGGAGGAATTATATCTAAAAAAAATTAGGGGACTTTCTAAATGTGCCTTATTTCTGCTAGTTCAAAGAGCACCAAGAAATTGCAGCAGGCAACGAGTTGCTGGACCAGAGCAATGGGGCTGTAACAAAATGAGGGACAATTAATTGATTAAAGCATCTGACAAGTCTATGTGAAAGTGTGGTCAGTACATCGGTCTGCTGAATTCTGTAGCTGAGAGCAAAAGAAAATACTTTTCCAATTCTTAGCAAATGACTTCACTTTGTAACTCATTAGTAGCTCAGATGAAGTGTTAGAAGTAGATCTTGGGGAAGTGAGTCAGAGCTGTAGGACAGCTGGAGCCTTCAGCCTCTATTGCTGCAGTGGTGGAGCACAGACAATGCTTTGCTCTGCTCTGCCACTTCAGCTCTGGCTCCCTTTCACCAAACCTCCTCAGTGCCTTGATCCCACCACTCCCTTGGCTCCATGACTGGCAGGGGAGGGGATCCCTGTAGTCTCTGAAATATCTGCAGGGAAACGTTTGGGGATACGGTCTAATTTCTTTCCTCATCTCTTTTTGAGAAAGCTCTTTTGGTAAGTATGAGCCAGAGGTTTATCTGTGTTTTGCTGGAAGGGGCACTGTGTGCCAGAATCTTTTCAAGAATTGCATTTTTGCTATTCACTGAGGCTCCAGTTTGAGGTGTCGTGGAGGGGAGAGTGCAGCCCTTCTATGCTGGGCTGAATTGTGATGCCAGTGCTATTTCAGAGCCCTCACTGAGCATGTGGTGTCCCAGCTAAGTCCCATTTTCAGTGCTTTTTTTTACAGATCACACAAGTGAATTAATTCCCCCTACTTCTGTTTCCCTCACACCTAATGGATCCTGTAAATATCCCAGTGATAAAACACTGCAGCAATTTCCACATTTCCAAGATGACACTGATAGAGTACATTCCTGGAAATCACTCTGTTCTCTGCTGCTAAAACTCTTGGGGAGCCAGTGCCCTGGGTACTATTCTCCCTAGACCAGGGTCAGATTCTTACCCTTGTCACAGGCCCATGGGGATGTCTGTTAAGTAGAGGCTGATGTAAAGCTTTGTAGGATGCAAAAAAGGATCTTTTCTGGGTCTCTTCCAGCTGCCCTTAAACTCAGTTGCTGCAGTTTCTGCTTTTCTTAATAAGCCTCTGTAGCAACTGCCCATAGGAAAAAAATCTGTCTGCTTTAATGTATAGAAAGGTTTTCATTTTAGTAGAGAAGAATTTGGTTTTGAAGAGACAAAGGGCAACTGAACTGAAATACTTGATTGGGAATATATGGGAGTGTAAATTACCTTGGAAATGAAAGTCCTGTTGCTACACAGTAGGATAATAAACCTTGTGACATGACAGTGTATTGAGATTAGAATGTATCTGACTGCGTAGGAAGAAAAGCAATCTCTTTGCCACAAGAAGCAGAAATGGGAATTGTCATTATTTCTCCTTCTCTCCCTTAAAAACTACTTGAAGTGATGGAACATAATACTGTGATAAGAGAATTACATGCAGGTCTGGTTGATGCTCCTGTCTAACTGCCACTGTGCTTATAATTCCTCAGCCTCTCAACATTGCCTACAGTCACATCTACAGCTCCTATCGCAATTTTGTGGGGCCGCCTCATTTCAAGACAATCTGCCGCCTTCTTGGCTACCAGGGCATCGCAGTGGTCATGGAAGAGCTGCTGAAGATCGTCAAGAGCCTGGTAATTCTGAGCCTGACCCTGGTGATGGAGAAACCCCAAAGCCTTGCTAGTACAGGCAGGGCAGTCACTGCGGGCTTTGGGCTCAGGGTGTTCACATCTGGGCACCTTCATGGCCCTTGAGCCACACTGAAACAATTGTAGTCACGGTCTGATTTTCACCATTGCTGAGGAATCCCAGTGATTCCTGTGAGATAATGGAGTATTTCCACCAGGATCAGACAGCTTTCAGCACAAAACCAGAGATTTTATGTTTGAGTAAATAGATTTTAGTGCATAATCCCAGATAATGTATCTGCAGGATGCAGGTGTGTAGCTGCAAATGTCAGCAAGTGCTTTAAAATAAGAAATGTGCTTTGCTCTAATTCATATTAGTGTAAAACATCAGATCTGCAGAAACTTGTTCTACGTGAATGTAAATTCTTGATTAAACTCTGAGTATCCAGTGTTACTCCTCAGGTGGAAGGAGTATTTCCTGTGCTAGGGAAAGACTCCTTTGGCAGCTCTGGTGAAATGCTTTTTGGTTAAGGAGCACACGTCCAGCTGGATCTAAAACTGAGCCTTGTTTGGATTTCAGCTGCAAACAGTGCAAACATAGCAAGCTGTATTTTGAATTCGAAAATCCATGCAGCTGTGATTTATTCTTTGGGAGGAAGCTGTAAAAGCTCTCTGACTCCACACACTTGGGCTGAATGTTATATTTGAATGAAATCCAAATTAAGCAAGTTCTTCTTGGGCTCCCGCTGAAGTTTCATCCTGTACTGTCAGATGTGGACCCAACCACAACCAGCCTCTTTCAAAACCAATGCCAGGAGACCTGTCATTCCAGTTCAACCTCCCTTTGTCTCCAACAGCTCCAAGGCACCATCCTGCAGTATGTGAAGACTCTGATCGAAGTAATGCCCAAGATATGCCGCTTGCCAAGACACGAATATGGCTCTCCAGGTGGGTGCTGCAGAGAGGTGCTTGAGCAAGAACTCACTCCCATTTTGGTGTAGCTTTTACTCAGGCCCACACTAATAGTTAACCCAGGCTGGGCACCTGACCTGCCAGTGCCACGTGTAGCCAGGCCTGCTGGGACACTTTCAGCTGCTTTGCTGTTGACACTGGAACGCGTGTAGGAAACTTCTCCAGGAAATCTCCTGTTGGAAATTTCCTTTTGAACACACAGATGGCTGATAAGGGAATGTCTTCCGATAGCTTCTGTTTTGTTTTCAGGATTTTGTAAGGTTTTGTTATTTTTCACATGCTCTACTTAGCTGGTGCAAAAGATTTTATGCAATATGTCTGCAGCAAGAAACTCTGGCTGGTATTACATGAACCAGCACCAAATCATCTATTACTGTCTTGAACCTCTTTTCTACTCTGATGAGGAAATCCAGGCAATTTGTATTAATTACTTTGTATTTCCCAAGGATTACTGAAAGCCAGATAAGACACTGTGTGTTAGTTCTTCCCAATGCCAGTCTCTGTGTATCTGTTTATCACTTGCAGCTTGCAATTTGTGATTCAGGAAATATCAGGCACTGATTGTCTTTTTACCCAAGTTATCACAGGATGGTCTGCTCTCTTTCTGACTGTCTTTCCTTGTGTTTTAAGGCATCCTGGAGTTTTTCCACCATCAGCTGAAGGACATCATTGAGTATGCAGAGCTGAAGACTGACGTGTTCCAGAGCCTCAGAGAAGTGGGCAATGCCATTCTCTTCTGCCTCCTTATCGAGCAGGCTTTGGTAAGGCAAAACCCCCTGCACCAACAGATCATACTTGAAATTTACAGCTCAAGAGTAAAAGTGGAAGTGGGTTCTCCAGCAGAAGAGTTTGGGAAATGTTCCTTTCCAGCTTCTCACGTTTCCAGGGTCCCTCTGGGACTCTGTTATTGGAGTCTTTGGGCAGGTCCATGGGCATGGTGTGCACTGGCACTTGGTCAGGCCTGTAGGATTGCTGAAGGAGAATCTGAATACTGGAAGATCTAGATTTTATTCTTGGACCCAAAGCTATCCCTTCTTCATTATTCTCAGAAATAAAACCAACTGGAGTTTATTTCTAGATTGTAAGCTCTCTGGGGCAGGGATCAATACCTTTTTATACATATTTGTACAGTGAGAAATAGATTTGAGCCCTTTGCTCTTTTGGGGTGCCAGTGCAATGAAAACAACCTGATTGATTCTAATGGTGATATGGAAAAAACAATCCAAGAGGAAGGAAATCTGAGAAGAGCTGATGATATATTTCCTATGACATCCTCACTGAAAATTTAGCTGGAGTGAAACTCAGTATTGCTCCCTGCACAGGTGTTTTGCTCATGCAAAAGTATCTCAGCTCAAGTGATGCCCTTTCATTGTGGGGCAAAGGCTGTAGTTGAGTGCCACTCATCTTCTTACCTTCTAGCTTTTCACACAATAAATTTACTTTGTAGTGAATTTATCTCATACTTCGGCCTAGAGCCAACTGAGGAGCATCCAACAACACAATTTTACATGAAATATGCATATTTTACATCATAATGGTTTTGGCAGGATTATTTCAGAAGGACTTCCCTAGCATAGGATGGGATTCCAAGCAAAGCCAGAAAGTTCAGAGCAAAACCAGAAGGAAGTTCAAAGATTCCCAGTTTTATCCAGCCACGGAGCACAGGAAAAACTGAGACTCTGCATGTCCTAAAAATACATATATATTTCTGCCCTTGCCTTTGTATTTTAATTCCAGATGAAGAGACTTCTAATTCCTGATGTGGTGTATCAAACATATTCAGTGAGGAGTGGCTGCATAAGACTGAGAAAACTAGAGAGATGTATATCACCCAGCAGCTTGGCTTTTATAAATTTTACAGAATGATTAGAGTTGCCAACTATATTCTGACAGTTTCTATGCCCTTTCTGGTTTGTCACAGCTTTCTGCTGTTCTCAGTGTTGGGTTTTATGCTGGATGTACTCCCTTTGCCTTTTCTGTCCTATCTTTAAATGGAAACTTAAGGGACACATGGTGGTTTCTTTTAGAAATCCTTCATTTCAATGAAAAACTGTTCCTCCAGTCCCAGGAACTGTACATCAGCACTGTACTGGCATTTTAGAATAGCAGAAAATAAAGCAAAGATGGTGGGAATTTGGGGATCCCTTTAGGACGACTGCCCATCCAAATCCACATCTGCCCACTTTCTATGCTAAACTAAGTCTCTCCCTTTCCAATCCCCTGTTTTTTCCTTCAGAAGTAGATTCAGAATATAAAGCCATTTTGCATGCAGCTGCACTGGTTCCCGCTTGCTGAAAGGTGTCAGATACATAGAGCCATCACAGAGCAAGATTTTCCCTCTAATGGAGCTCTTGTGCAGCAGGAGGAATTGCTTTTATGGTGCAGTTACCTTCAGAGCTGACTGAGTGATCTAAGGCTGGTGGTATTTACTGGCAAGAACTGCTCTAGTGCAGATGTTCAGTCTGCTCCATTTTACCCTCTTTTTTTTTTTTTTTAAGTTTAAGGAGTGAGGGGTTGCTTGGGACTAAATTTCTAAGCAGAATTTGAAGTCTCAGTAAATGGGCCTTGGGGAAATGGTCTGTTAATAGCATGACTAATTTTGGGACAGATACCAGGTGAATGCAGGATGCAAATGGTAAAAATACTCTCTTTATCAGAGGGAAACAGCAGTGGAAGAGCATTCATCTAGGAATGAATAATGTTTTACAAACAAAATAACTAAGGTGACAGGCCCTGTTAGCATCAAACCCCAGACTGTTCCTGTCCCTCCAGCACTGTGTCACAAACTGCACTCCCACAAACTTGCTCTCATCCCGGCATCCATGCGCCAGTACAGCCTCCTGCAGCTCCATGCTACACTGTCCTCTTGGCTGGAAGGTGGGGTATCCCCCCGTGCATCCCAAACAGCCCCAGCTGAGTCATTCCATCTGGCCCCCAGGTATCTCCTGCTGTGCTCTCATGATCTGCTTTCAAGTGTGTCTACATCTCTACAGTGAGCTCGGGACTGGAAGCATGTCCTAGGACTAGGCTTTTGTGGGCGCAGACTGATGCCTTGTCGTGACGCGATGCCTCTGTGTCAAACAGCTTTGGTTTCCCTGCTGCTGTTTCCCATTGCAGACTCGTATACAATGTACTGTCAGCCATCGCTCCTCAGTCTCCACCTGCCTATTTCTAGGTTTCTCCTCCTTGTGCATTTGTGTTTGGGATTATTTTTTCTCAAGTGCATTGGCATGCATCCTCTCAGGTGGCATCTCATGGTGTTATTCCTCTCTGGACATCTGTTTTATTCTCCCTGGTGTCTGCACCACTGGGATTCTGATAGCCCTGGCTGAGAACACCATACGAAGAACCAAATCATTTCAGGCCAATGTATGATGGACCTATTTGCAGTAGAGCCACACATCAGTATATTTTACATGTACACTTCCTAAAATAACTAAGCCAAGGGATAATTTCCACCTGGGCACTCTCTGTAAGAACAGACAGCAGGAATTCATCAGGGTAAGATGAAACTGAAATCTCCATGTTCTTTATCCCTCCTTACTTGCAGTGGTAGTAAGTGGGACAGAAAGGAAATACAAAAGTCTGACCTTGTACAGGCAGGAAGTAATTTATTTGAGTTAGGGAAACTTCCTGTCTTAAGTTCAGGTATTTCTTCCAGTTTTAGTTCGTTTAGATTCAAACTGGTGGAGTTGCTGCTGAGCTGGGTTGGATTTGAATAGGTGCTGTAGGCATGAACTGTTGTAGTGTTGCCCAGGCCCCTGAGCCATTCACTCATCCCCTATAGGTATTTTTTAACTTACTTTATCTTTCTTTCTTCCTGCCTCAGTCCCAGGAAGAAGTTTGTGATTTGCTGCATGCTGCTCCCTTCCAAAATATTTTGCCCAGGGTCTACATCAAAGGTAAGAAGCTGAGAGGGAAGCAGTGGGCAGACTCAGAGGTCTCTGCCCAGAAGCTGGTTCTCTCCCATTTCTGCTGAGGATTAGTTCTAGCCCTGTTTCCCCCTCCAGACAGATAAGTGGATACAGCCAAACGTCAGGTGCAAACAAAAGCCAAGGGTACGTTTCCTGTAGCCTGAAACCTCAATTCAGTTTGGGGGTTCCCTTCAGGTTTTAAAGCCATTTCACAGCCTCTTTGGAGAATGACAGCATGAAATGTCCATCCCAACAGGAGCGATTGGTAACAGGGACATGCTTTTGGACATGTGTGATAAAGCTGCTGCTGAGACTGCAATGCACATCCCTCCCTCCTCTGCATCACTGGTTCCCTCATTGCTGTCGGTTTGGCTCCCTGATCCACGGTCTCCTTGGATGGTTGCTGGGGGGCAGCTCTGAGCAAACTCGGCGGAAATTGCGGGTCTCCACTTCCTCCTCTCATTTCACTGTTTGCTGCTCGCTTGACAGAAGGAGAACGCTTGGAGGTGCGCATGAAGCGTCTCGAAGCCAAGTATGCCCCACTTCACCTGGTTCCCTTAATAGAGAGGCTGGGCACTCCGCAGGTAAGGATTTCATTGAAAGGGATGGCTGTTGAAAACTCGTAGCAGTCCCCAGATGGCCCGTTTGGCCTTGGGAAAGTGATCCTTTTTTTTTTCATTGATTTATTTTTTTTCCCCAAAAACATCAATTGGACAAGCAAACCAGAATCCTTGCCCTAGCAGCCACCTTGAAGGGAAATTTGTGAGTGGGTCCAGAGATGTTGTGTTGCTGCCTCTGGTCAGGAGACCTGGCAGGGAGCTGTAAGGCAAGTGTGCTAGAAGCCAGTTCTGAATCAGAACAACTCTGAAAAACTCTCCCTCTCCATTTTAAAAAGATGGAGCATTGCTGGAGTGATTTGAGGGGAAACTTTGCAGAGCTGTCCCTAACTTAATCAATTGCCATCACTTTTGGGGATCCCATTTTAGGGCTGCAGTGTGGTCCATTTTTAAGCTCATCTCTGTCAAGGAATACATCTGAGAATGGTTCCCCTCCTAGCACATGCTTAGAGCTTCAGCACATGCTTAAAATTATGGCTCCATTAAAGTATCTTCTTGACATGGGTCTCAGCTTGGGAAAGATCCCTTGTGCAGAAACTGAATGCTGTTAAAAATGTGTCTGTAGACTGATCAATGTAATGGGCAAAATCTGAGCTCCACTGATAGTAATAATCAAACTTCCAGTGCCCACTTAATGGGGTTGATGGGGTAGAAAACATTCAAAGTGTCAAATGAATCAACACCCTTTTTCTGCAATGTACTGATGAGGGAATGGAATGAACACTCAGCTGTATGAGGTGACAGATCTATGGCAGGCAGGAAGTTGCTGATTTTTTTTTTCTTCTTTTTTTTTTTTTTCTGATGAATCAAGGACATTTTGAACTTTACATCATTGGAAATCTTCTGAAACAAAGGAATTGTCTGGATATCTGAGGGCTTTGTCTTACTTTGTAGACACTTCCTTTTAAAGGAGACACTCGAGAAAAAGAATTCACCTCTGTGTTTTTGTGTCTTTGTGTTGGTCTTTCTATCTTTCCTTCTTTCCATGCAAAATCATCATTGAAATCTGCTGTTAGAGTCACTCGTTGCTTATCCCTGCCATAATTATAATGGTGATGAAAACAAAAGGTGCTTCACGTCCAACTAAAAAGTAATTTTTCTGTAAACTGCTCCATATTCATCACACGGGTACAGCTGGGTACCAGATTTTTTTTGAGCTCAAATGTAAATAAACACAAGAATCGCTTTCTATAGGTGCCTCCATAGCTTCTAAGCTTGCTCCTTATGCAGTTTTGGACATGCATTTTGGAAATGCAGTTTTGGACACAGGCAATATGGGATATTTCCTGCAAAATGCATAAATGTCTTCTAGCAGTTGTCCAGAATCTGAGCAGACATTGCCTGCTAGATGCCTCTCCCAAAAGGTGGCCCTAAGCATTTCATAGAATTCCGTGGTGTGAAGGGGCTGAGCCAGGGTTAATGGGGATCTATTGCTCTTTGCAGGTTTTGGGTTGGGTTCTGGCAAGCTCACCAGTTAATGGGCTGTAAAAGAGGTTCAAAAAATCAAAACTGATTTTGTGCAATGGCAAGAAAACTCTCAGTAATTCTTGTAAATAATTGCTTTACATTGGGAATCCAGAAGCAGCCATTTGATGGGTCATTCATGAAGAACCAGGGAGCTCAAAGTGGTTTATTAAAGGAATCTTCTTCCTGTTGATGCTGACCATAGAGGTATTTAGTAAGGGATTTTCAAATCCTTGCTTGGTCAGTCTGTTTTTTTCACTGGAAGTAATGGGAGCCTTTCCTTCTGAAGACAGAGGGAATAGTTGAGCCAGCACAGTGACATCCTTTGACAATTTATCTTGACAGCACCTTTTCTCTCCTGATCTTAGAAATCAGTGGGACCCCACACTGTGAGACAGCTCTGGCCACAAGACCAACAGCTCTCCAGTTGCCCTCCCCATGTTAGATACCTACCCAAGGATGGTAGTCCTGTATCAAAGACTTGTCTTATTGTGATGAATTTGGGAACAAAATCCTGTCTGTGAATGTGCATAACTGAGTGGCACTGCCTGCTTTGAAAGCCAGATGCATCCCTTTCTAAACTAACATTTCTTAACAGAGTACTAAGATCATTGGAGAAGTTTGTTCTCAAAAGTACCTCGTTTTATCACTGTATCTTAGCAACATCTAATTTATATTTGGAATGGCTCTACTTCCACTATGTCCTCATTTTGCCACGACAGACCAGTGTCTGCAGATCTGTACCCATAAGAGGTTGAAGCAGGTGAGGAGAGAAAAAGCATACACCATTTAGCTAATAAAAAGCTGGATAAAATAAATCTTTATTTGGTAAGCAAACACATGCAGGTGCATGCCATGGAACTGGTGATATCATTCCTGTATTTAACAGATTTGGGGACCTCGGACCCAATCTGGCCTTTGCACACCAATACAGTTTCCTGTGGTATTTGCTATTAGTTGAACATTAATTGAGCTGAGGTTCCCAGAATATCCTTGAAATTGTGACACAAGCAAGAATTGTAACACTTCTATTTCAGAGCCACCAAACTAAAAATGCTTTAGGTTACTGCCAGAAGAAAGTCGTAGTCAGAGGGATGTGCAGGCACACTTGTGCATTTTTCACAGAGGAATGAAGATGACCCAAGTAAACCAAACATAATTCATACTCTTTAACATCTGGCCAGGACATGTCCCTGCCCTTTGTCCCAGCTGCTCTGAGTCCCCATCGTGACTCTGATCGGGATAACATTTTTATAGGCATTACAGGGACAGCTGGAAATGGAGCAAATGCTTTAAAACTACTTAAGGCTCCAGGAAGTCCTGTGGAATAGGCAGGACCTTGGTAAATGTCACGCTTGGTCTGCGTGTCTGTGCAAAAGTGGTGAGAGGGGTAAAAGTGAGAGGGGTAAAAGGCTCTGCCTTTGACATCAGAGCCACCTCTCATGTATCTGGAGCCAGAGCTTCCCACAGCCACAGGCAGGGCTCTCACAGCACTCAGCTCCCATTTCCCATGTTATTGTTGGCAGCACTGCAAACAGAAGTCAGTCACGCTGCTGGAACAGCAATAAATGGGGTAACTAAGAGGATACCAGGGCAGTGAGTGACCCCCACGCTTGCACCACAGCCCCACTCAGTGAGCTCAGGGGGGTCAGTGCTCCCAGGGGCAAGCCCTACTTGCTTATTTAAAATCCCCAGGGTTTTTTGTTCTGAGGGAGCAATGAGGATGAAATGAAAGTTGATGCCTTTTTCATTTTCATTTAGTGTAAAAACCAAAATAATCCATCCAATGGAGCCATTCCAGATTTGTGAATCTAAATCTGAGCAGGGATGTCACAGAAATTCTCCATACATGTAAAACTTCCACATCTGGAAAAAGTATTATTTGACTTTCTTATAAACCACAGGTTTTCCAGTATTAAGGTTCTAGTGGCTTCTCATCTTGCTCAGAGCTTTTCTACCATAACTACAAAAGAAATCAAGGAAGCCATAGGCTATCTACATTTAAAAGAGATGATGGCAATGTCCTCGGAAGCAAAATGTCCCTGTTCTCTCCTGTTTTATTTTCATAATCTGCAGAGATCATGACATGAAACCCGGCAACGCTGAGTAGCACTAATAGGACAGAACAGCTTGCTAGCAGAATTAAGGATCAGTATTTCTGATCAGAGCTTTGCCTTCACCTTTCGTTTTCTGACGTATATAATTATTCTAAAAGATACTGAGGTTGGTAACACATAACTGTGAACAATATTAAGTCATCTTCTGTTTGAGAGATGACTATTCTCTGGTGGGAAGTGCCATGGGAGCAGCCATCAGAGGTAAGGTTGGACCTTCCACGGGCTCTGTGTTAACTTTGAAAGAGCTGAGGAGAAACCAGGAAGGATAAAGTCCCGCGAGAGGGTCCGTCCATGTCACATCATCACCTCTGTGTCTTTGGTTGTCCTCCTCCCCAGCAAATAGCCATCGCCCGGGAGGGTGACCTGCTGACCAAGGAGCGGCTGTGCTGCGGGCTCTCCATGTTCGAGGTGATCCTGACGCGGATTCGGAGCTACCTGCAGGACCCCATCTGGCGTGGGCCGCCCCCGACCAACGGGGTCATGCACGTGGACGAGTGCGTGGAGTTCCACCGGCTCTGGAGCGCCATGCAGTTCGTGTACTGCATCCCCGTGGGCACCAACGAGTTCACTGCAGAGTGAGTGTCTGGGGCCAGCTCTGCCGTCAGTGCCGCTCACGAGCCAGCCAGGTGCCCTCTGCTCTGGTGACTGTGGAGGTGGAGGGGGAATGTGGGTCCTTGATGTTGTGCATGGATATAAACTGATGCTCAGAGAGCTTTCTGTCAGAAGAGCTGGAGAAAAGAGCAAGGTAAAGGGACATGCCCAAAGGAGAAGGGTAGATGGGCCAACAGCCCAGGAGTAAGTTCTCAGCCATCTATCCTGTGATTCACAGCCTGGCCTGGATGTAATTCTGCATATCTCCTTCTGAGCTGAGTTTCTCTAGGTGTATACCCAGTTTCTGGGAGCAGGACTGAATCCCATTTCCCTAGGAGTTCACCAAAGAAAGTTCCTGGTGCCATAGTACTTCTGCTTGACTCTATTCTGTCATCTCTCCCCACCCCATCTCCCTGTCTTCCTTCCAGGCAGTGCTTTGGAGATGGTCTGAACTGGGCAGGTTGCTCTATTATTGTTCTCCTTGGACAGCAACGGCGCTTTGACCTCTTTGACTTCTGCTACCACCTGCTGAAGGTGCAGAGGCAGGATGGGAAGGATGAAATCATAAAAAATGTGGTAAGTTGAAGGGTGAGCTCCCAAAGGACCTGAACTAGCACACCTCTCTGTTTTCTGTCTTGCTTTGTCCAAACATCAGTTACAACCATGTCCAGAGTTAACCTCATTGAACTGGACACATTCACTCTAAGGTTTTCATCTGCTGTCTCAGCAGAGAGGCCAAGGTTTTAATTGGCTTGAAAATCAAATCTTTTTTCTCCCAAAGCTTTCCCCTTCTTCCTGTGGTTGGGAGGCAGGATCTGAGGAGCTGGTATTTCCAGCAACCATCTTGTGATCTTGGTGGCTTTATCAATAAGCAGCTGGGAGTCTAGACTTTGGAACAGTTAACTTAGGACCACTCACTGATCTTGTTAATGCTGTGGCTTGAGTCATCAAACCCTATAATGAAGCGAGTCACCAGTCCCTGGGAAGTGCTAAGTGGAACAGTAACACATGTTGTAGCTGCTTTGCTTTAGCAGGTTTCCAGCAGCAGGACAGAGGTTCTGCTACTTTCTAGCTGATCAGATGACATAAGACTCTTCACCTGTTTTTCTCCCTCACCATCCCTCCAGCCCTTGAAGAAGATGGCCGACAGGATCAGGAAGTATCAGATCCTGAACAACGAGATTTTTGCCATCCTGAACAAGTACATGAAGTCGGTGGAAACAGACAGTTCCACGGTGGAGCACGTGCGCTGCTTCCAGCCCCCAATCCACCAGTCACTGGCCACCACCTGCTAGTGTGGACACGGACCCCACGTGGGTTGGGAAGGGAGAAGGGACTGAACCCAAACCAGCTGGGAGGGGTAAACTTGGTGTGAGACCTGGCAATGAAGTGATGCTGGGTCTGCCTCTACACCTGAGGATGCATCTTCCCCTCGGCCCCGTTTGAGTGCATGTTCCTCTGTACCATCCCTGTGATCGGTTTTACTTGTAGCTTTCGGACTTGGGGGTGGGTGTGGGTGGGTGGGCAAAATGTGCTTTTATTCCATGAAGTGGTCCAGTTTTCCCCTGTGATTCGCTCAGTCACACACATCACTCTGAAGCCATACTGCAGCCCCCTATGTGGGGGTCCTGGGGGGAGAGTTCCACACTCCCACAGCGCCGGGAACCTGCTCCCACCGCAGGAGCAGTGGGGCAAATCAACATCCCCAATGACTTGTGCCGCCAGCCACAGAGCAGGAGGGTCTGAAGATAAGTCCCTGATTCGCTCTTAGGGGAAGAAGGGATGAAGGCAGGATGTCACCTATGGCAGCACCCTGAGGATCAAGTGGTGCTGATCCTCAGGGATCAGGGCACAGAGGAGCCCTGCCAGGGTGGTCGTGGATGGCTGTGTGCCCCAGGCTGGGCTGAGCTTCGTGCTCTCTGCCACGGTGTTGGCCTCTCCAGCATTTCTTAGAGGGAGCTCTGGCACATGGGCTTCAGAACAGCAATGACATAGTCACCAAATAACTCCTCAGCACTTCAGAGAGCACGTGAAAGAGAAGATGGTTTGGCTTTTTCCCTGCTGTGGGACATCCATTTATTTTAATGCAGAGGTTCTCCCCCGAAGACACATCTTCCATGGACTAAATCAGATTTCTTATGGACTACAGAAGAGGCCACATTCATGTGAATGTGTTCTTGAACAGGTTAATTTGGGTGGAAATAATCACTGGTCCTGACAGGATGCAGGTGTAGTTACCTTGAACATAAGTGATCTTTGATCTTCAGCCAAGGATGAGAGCTGGGATGCATAATCTCTGTATGTTCAGGGAGCTGTTTTCCCTTGGTTTAGACAAATTCCTAGTGGCACAGCGACTAAAGACCTTTCTTCAGAGAATGGTGACTATCAGCAGGGCTTAGGAAACTTCCCATCACTCAGAAATGGTGTAATTGTTTAGAAGAGGTAAAATATAGGATAAGCATTAAAAAATACTGAGAATTTTCTAAATTTAAAGGCATTCAGAGGGAACACTGGAGTCTGTTTCCTTTTCTCACTTAGCTTTTCTAAGATCCCTGAATAATGAGAACAAATTCAGGTGGAACTTCAAGAAGGATTTCATAACTCATGGTCTTCCCTGCTTCCCCTTAGTATTGTCAATGGTGTGATAAAAATGCTTGTGCTTGAAGTTCAAGGAGATGCAACCACATGCTCCAAGAGAAAACAATCCCAGCCTCATCACTGGCAATGTTTCCTCAGCTTTTGCCTGGTCACAGCAGATAATGGCTGTGACAGTATACAGATGTGATAAAATATATTCCTTTCATGCATTTCATCATGCCTTGTAAACTGCATGCTGTTACAGATGTTAAAAGTCAGAGCCTGGGTGTATTCTCTCAGAGGGAACATAGAATTAATTAGTAGGAATGTCCCAGCTGGAGTATTTTGTCTTAGGAAACAACAGCCAGCAAACTACTATTGGCAAGAGGAGATCTTGCTGAGTGGGATGAATTTGTTCTCTCAGACATTCATCACCTACTCCCTTGATAATCAATAAATACCCTACACATGATGAGTGCTGGACATTTTCACACCTTGAGTTTCCATTAATTACTGAGACAGACATTTCAGCTGCAGGGAGGAAATTTTGTAGCACAGTAATCTGAAAGTAAAATGAAATCTCAGGAAGTCTGGCTGAAATCTTGGAGTGCCAGGGAAGGACCCAGCCCAACAAGGCGAGTTGTTTCTTCTGCATTGTGAGGAAGAGCAGCAGAAGAGCATCTGGGATTTGCTGACACTCAGGGCTCTTGCTCTCTATTTACTCTTCCACTAAGGATGTCAGTTCTGGTTTCCCATCATGTTCCAACAGTTCTACACTACTGGAGTGAGAGTATTTAAAGATGTATATTTTTAAAAGGAAGAGGAGAATCAAGCGCTTTATTTTTTGTGGAAAACAAGATACAAGGAAGATAGATCCAATCAAGATCTTATTTTTCCAGACCTGAATAGTAAGTGCTTGTTATTTTGGTATGAAAGTGTTGCTGAAAAGGTGGCACAAGTCCCCGTCTGGCTCTCAGAGCCACCTCTAGGCACAGCACAAATTAAATGTCCTACTGCATCTGGCATGTTATGGGATGTTGGAATCTTCTCAGAAACCAGCATGAATGAGCAGCAGGATGAACTGTACCAAATGACCCAGTCTCAGCTACCTACAAAAAGGGATATAGTAAGGTGAATTTAAATGCCTGTTTTCATCTGTTTAGGTCTGAAATGAGTCATGAGATATTTCACCTAAACCTGTAAATATCTGCATTTTTTTGCTGTAGTTTTGCCATAGTAATTCCCTGAAGGTCTGCAAAACATGGTTGCACATACTTAAAGGAACAGGTAGATGAAATCTCTTTGTTGCCCTTGGACTTGCATGAACAAAATGTAAAGTGTTTTGACTGTAGAGTGTATGCAGATGTTTTGCCTGGTTGCTCAAGTAGTATGAGATATCATCTAGGAATAATTTTATGGTCTTAATTTCTGAGATTTTATGTTACTGTCCTTTGGTTATCTCAAGGGTTCAAATAGTCTTTATCTTCAGTTCTCTCATCCTCCTTGACTGTGTTTGAGAAAGAGGTCTAGGCTGAGGTCTTTAAACAACTCCATGAAAATGGATTTTTTTATCTCCTGTCCTTTTTTTTTAAATTATCACTATTAATGGAAATAGGGAGCAAATTTGTGGCAATAGGGCTAAATAGTAACAGATGGCCACAGATATATTCTCCACACTTGCAGACCTTCTGCCAAATTTGGGTGTCTTCCTTGCAGAAATGCTCCAATCCTATAGTTTTCAGCCTTTTATAATCTGTTCTTTTTCTAGGGAAATGTTAGCTCCTGTCTGAATAATTCCAAGTCCACTAAGTATGGACCTGCTTTTTTACCTATATTTTCCTGCTTATGCTGAAGTAGTCTGCAAACTCCCTGGGATTTACCAGCCACCACTTGGAATGTCTACTTCAAAGACAAGTTGTTGGCTCACTACAGGAATTACAGGGGAGAAAGGATGGCCTGTGTCATGAATGAAGTCAGACTGGGTTATTTTAATGTTCCCTCCGGCTTTGCCATTATAAAATGTGACTGTTGGCAGTGCACATGGCTTTTCTGGGATGATGCTACACTTGACTTTCAATGCTACAATAGAAAGGGGAAGCAAACTAGTTCAAGTTCAGCACTTCAGTGGTTTTCCTTTGACAGCACTTAGTAGCATTGAACAAAATTAGTCCTTTTTTTCCTGCATTACTCCAGTCCAGTAGGTTCATGTGAGTTTGAGAACAAAAGAAAAAAGAATTGAGGGTGTAAAAAACCCAAGAAAATATTCTCAAAAACTGTTGTCAAATGTACCATATTTGTATGAAAAGCTGCTTGAGTTATTTTGTACAATGAATTTTATTTATGGTGAGGTATATTTACGCTTGTGATCTAATACAGTGTTAAATTTTGGATCCATATTTGCTATGCAGCTGAAGATGATATTTTGGTTTTGTATTTTTTGCTGTTGTTCTGAAATACAGCCAACAGAAGCTTCCATCTCCATTAGAATTGCTTCTGCAAGAGTAAAGCATCTGGTACCTGGTGATATGTCCCGTAACACAGCAACCAACAGTGTGTACAACAAATGTGGGATGACTTTTGTGATGAAGAGAAATAAAAATTGGGCTCATTCATGAAATGGGCAGACTTTATTTTGTGGTGTCATCATCATCATGTCTGTATGTGAATCTCTGGGAGTGGGAGCTCCTGTGCTCAGCTGTAGACTAAACAGTGTGGCTGATTTCATAGCTTCTTCCCAAGGTTCCTCATGGGAACAGCTTCCTAGCTTAAGAGGAATAGAAATGCAATGGTTCTTCAGACAGAATTGGAAGTGAGCTTTACACCGTGGCAGGCAGCTCTGCTCATCTTTCCAGTGTGCTTTAAGACAGGACATGCTGCAGCTTTGTGAGTGCCATCCTGCTGTGCAGGACTCTGTGCCCGATGCATTGAAAGTTGCCCAATGTTTACTGATTTCAACATGCAGCAGGGAATGGCAGGAGGGCAGGACTTTCTCCCTGCCTCAGCCACTGATAACTGGGCAGGTTGTTTGGGTTTCATTCTTTCTTCAATCAAGATTTCTCTTTTTTTATTTGTTGGGGGGTTTTTAACAAATTTTAGCTGCTGTCTCATGCACACCCCAGTTCTCACACCAGCCTTGAGTGCTGGGCATTCACATGGGCTCTCACCTAGAGACAGAAGCAATTCTTGCTTTGAGTCTCATCATTGAAGACTGAATTTTGAACAACCAATCCTAAGGGACTTATATCAAAGAGGCAGGCCCACATCATCTTCCTAGTGTTCCTAAATATGTTTACATCTTCAGATTAAAGCCACATCACCAGTTCATTAATGATTGTTTTATTCTTTCAAAAGCTTAACAAAATTACCCTTTCTGTGACCCCCTCTGCAAGCCAGGAGTGCCTTTCATATCTGGTTTTGCTTGATTTAGAGTTCTGATGCAAACGCCTGGCAGATAAGAGGTCTGCAAACAAACGATATGCTGATTGCATGTCACTTCACCTCCTGGCACCCACTGCTGCTCGGGTGCCTCAAGGCTTCTGATGCCCATTGAGCACCAGCTCCCATCCACCACCAACCCACCACTCCTGTTCTGACAACATACTTGTTTTATGGGGCCACAGTGACCTGGATCACTGAACTGATCTGGATAAAATATTTAACAACCCTGGGAGAAAGGAGCTGGGGTGTGTTTTATGGCCTCATGACCCTGGATCACTCAGCAGCCCCTCAGCACAGACTCACAGGTATGTGCACTGGCACAGGGAGGGCAGTACCACGAGGGTGGGAACCCACCATGGGTGTGACGGGCTTGGGAACTCTCCCTGTTGGTGTTGTCTAAACTCTTGTAGTACCAAATGTCAGCCTCAGCCACTGCAGACATGGTTACCTTGAGACAGGCTGAATTCAAAGCTGTCTGCTCAACAAAGTTCAGTCTTTCAAGCAGTCCTGCAATCATCCAACAGCAGGCAATTCCTTTAACCCCTACACTATCAGGTCATTGCCAGGAAAAGGGTTTACCCTCTCTTTGAAGCAGCAAAAGGCTCCTTGGAGCCCTAAAACTACACAAAGCCAGAGCAGAGTATTGCAACCCTGTTCAGAAAGCTTCCACAGGAACCATGCCTAGTAGACATCCAAGGGCAAAAGTTTCCATCACCTGATAGCAGGATACTTCCACCATTATTTTTAACACAGGACAATTGATACCCAGTATTTTTCCACCATTTTTTCCAGACCAGAAGAGATGAGCAGACAGGAGCAGGGGAAAGAAAAGCCTTTGGATGTTGCTAAAGAGGTAATTTGCATGCAAAGCTGTCTTGCTCTGCCCCCTGGATTCCAGTCAAGTTTTTTGGACTGGAAACCAGTATTTCAGGAGGAACTGCATTGTTAGAAGATGAGCTGCTAAGGAAGGCTCCCTGATTTCTGATGAGTTATTTTTAAGGCAGCATCTAATGGGAGTATCAACCAGTGAGGTCATAGCTTGGAGCTGAATTCACTTAATTACAGCCTTCCCATTAAAATGAGGATATGAAGCAATAAAAGAGGCATTGGCTGCCTCCCTACTTTATTGCTATCAGTCTCAACTTGCCCTTGACTGAGCGTAGAAGGCAATTCCATGCCAATCCTACCTGGCTTTTAACTCTCATATTGCCATGCACAGCTTTGGTAAATCCATCAAATGCAACTCCTGTGACACTCCTGTATACACTGCACCCCACAGCCCCTGCAGCAAAGAGAAAGAAATGTATGGCACATTTGTGTCTGTGGTTGATCACAAGATCTGACTGAAGTTTCTCCCACAGTGGTGACAACTAGGCATGCTCCTTCCCTGATGTCTGATAGAGCCAGCTCACACTGCAGTGTCCCCTCCCTTTGGGACCTCTTCCCCATCATGTCTCTGTTCCCAGAACTTAGAATGGCTACTTTTGGAGGTCTTAGCCCTTGTCAAATCCGGCAAAAGTGTCCCGCAGCATCAAATATCTTTGGGGATGAAGGGGAGTACATAAACACACATATAAGTGGTCACATTAGCCTCTTCCTTTAGGAAATCAAGCTGACAGGGGAAGGTAAAGCTGTGGCCCAAAGTGCCTATTGTTTTTAACTGCATCATGCTGTGACAGTAATGTATGAGGCTGCTCCATGACCAAAAGGATTATTTTAATCCCAGACCTCTTCCATAAAAATTTACTCCCTCCCTCCACCTCTTTGTACACAGTGGGCAACTGTGCTCTACACAGATAACAACACTCTCCCACAAAAGCTTGGAAATTATTTTGGACAGAGTTTAACTGCCAATAATCATATCACAATTAGGACTCCCCAGCTATGAGCAAGACCTCAGGGTGTTGGAAAAGGTCCAGCAAAAGGGAGAGCCCCACAGAGCCCCAAGCACCAGAGTAAACAGGTGGGGCAGCCTGTAAAGGGACAGGGGACACGGATTCCCCAGCCAATGCAGGCAGTCAGCACTGCAAACACAGAAAATACTTGTCTCACTCCACCATCACATTGGTTTCTGCAACCATCTTCATATTCACACATTACATAAATAACTCTTAATTAGCATCAGTGAGTAAATTTACTAAATAGAGGCCAAATCCTACCATCAGTCTTGCCCAGGGTCTTTCCCCTTTTGCCTGCCTAATATATAACAGCAGAAGAAGTTGCTCCCAGAACACTGATAAATTAGCACGTTTCATTTCCTACTTCAAAACCTGCTGCCAAATGATTTGGATTGATTATCAAGTGCTCTGTGATAAAGAGGAGGACGTGGTATTTGGCTGGCACAGTCTCTGCCAGCCAGTGACCTGCAGCAGGACTGGGATGGATGAATAGACCTGATTAAAATCAAATGACTCACAAAGCACTTGAGCGTTACATTTGCTGGAAAAAACAGTTGCTCAGAGATAGGATCGGGCGCTGAGTGAAGGAGCCATGAGGTGTTAGCAATGCTGCAGCCTGATGGTATAAGGGCAATTTCTGTTGCAACAGATAATTTATTTTATAGGGGGAAAAAGAAAAGCAATTTTTCAGACGCGTTCAGATCATGCAAATCTTACATCTTTATATTGCCTTATGACTGTTTTTACCTATAAATGTGGGCTTCATGAAAAAAAAACTATTGTTTTACTAACCTCTGCTGACCTACAGCAAAACCTGGCTAAGGGCACCGAAAGGCCTTTTGTATGGGCAGTAGGTGTCTGTGTAGGCACGGGCACGGAGCACAAACGCAGGAAGGGAGCTCGGCAGAGGAGGGTGGGGATGAAGGCAAAACACACTGATGTGCCACACGCTCCGAAATGTTCACACGGTACAGTCAGCGAGAGAGGCTTTGGCTGCCGTGGGAAGGGGAGCTGATGGAGTCTCCTCCTCTCCAGGCTGAAAAAAACAAGGGACCTCCGCCGCTCCCCATACGGCTTCCCCTCCAGACCCTTCACACTGTTCTTCTTTGGATGCTCTAACAGCTGCATATCCTTCATATAATGTGGCGCCCAAAACTTTTAGCCTGGAAAGTGCCTCTAAGCTCATCGAGTCCAACCATTAACCTAACACTGCCACTAACATTTCTCGTTTACCTTTAATTTCTGTTCCACCACACCCTGCTCACGTTTAAAGCCCCCGCTCGGCAGCGTGCGCGACCCGCTCAGCGCACACGGGGATCGCCCCGCCGGGGCTCGCACATCCCAGAGCCACCTTCTCCCATCGCTGCAACAAGGAAAACACACTCCAGAGGACAAACCCCTGCCCGGGCTGCGGCAGGACCCTCTCCCCGGATAGCTGGGAAGGAACAGAACCCCCCGACTGCTGCCACCGCACCCCGGGCAGGCGGGGGATGGGGATGGGGTCGGGGATGGGATCGGGGATAGGGACGGGGATGGGGTCGGGGACGGGGATGGGAATGGGGTCGAGGACGGGGATGGGGATGCGGACGGGGTTCAAGGGCTGCGGGGGGGCGGTGGCTGCCCCAGGGCGCCTTACAAGGCTCTCCCGGGTGTTGCTGCCGGTGCTCCGAGCCCGTCGAGGGGCCGGCCCGTCCCGTCCCGGAGGAGGAGCCGGGCGGGCACAGGTGTGCCGGCAGCCCTGCCCAGCCCAGCCCAGCCCTGCCCTGCCCTGCCTAGCCCGGCTCAGCCCAGCCCGGCTCTGCCCGCGGGATGCGCTGAGCGCCGGGGCACGGAGGCGATGGAGCCGCTGGAGACGAACAGGAGCTGCAGCAACGGTGGGTGCAGCCCCGAGGGCACCGGGACGGGCACCGGGATGGGGACCGGGACGGGCACCGGGAGCAGCCCCGGCCCTGCCCGCCCGGCTCCCCCGGGAGTGGCGGGAGGGGTCTGGGAAAGGGCTGAGCCCGAGGCACCCCCAGCCTTACCCCCCAAAAAAACCATCCCCACCCCGGCTTTGGGGCTGTCCTCTGTCATTGCTGGTTTTTTTGCTGGGTTTGGGGTTTCTTGTCTTTTCTTTCGAGGTCTGTATGGGAATGTTAAAACTCGAGCCGCACAGCCTGCGCTGCGGGCAGCCCGCGCCGCGCTCTGCCAGCCTTACAGCACACAAAGAAACCAGGACTCGGGGGGTTAGTCCCTTAAAGATTAACTAACCCAGTCGGCGATCACCCCATCCCGCTGCCTTACGCTTGTGCCCATTGTGGAGATTTTCACCTAGAGGGAGATGCAGGTTCCTCCCATATTTTCCAGGATCTGTTTCCACGATCAAAGATTTTTTTTCTGTTAGGAAAAAATACTGTTAGAGAACCTTTAAAAATTCATCTAGAGAGTCACTGGAATTTTGTACTTTGGAAAAAAGTTTATTGCCAGTTCAGATCCCAAACATCAGCTGTGTGCCAGGGCCAGGGGTTGCAGCTGTAGAAGATCTAAGCCAGTCTCCTGGTTCAGGGAAAACGTAGGACCTATGCTCAGGCTGCCAGCAGTGCTGGGAGCAGTTTAGTCATCGCATACCCCTGCCTGCTCCGTATTTGCTATATGAGTTCAGGTGGAAAATTGAAGTCTTTCAGTACAAAGGGACTTTTGTGACACTCCGCCTGGCTGCTCTGTTCCCCACCGTCACAGTCACACTGTCTTTACTACACTCAGAGTGAAGATTGCAATAGAAAGATGTGCTGGGTGTGGTAGGAGTGTCAGGGTGGAAGAAACTGAGCAATTTTCCCACCCACACGCAGCAACACCCCTTGGCCAGAGACACGGGGCTGTAGTGTGCTTGGTATTAACAGCAGAAAACTGGCTGCCCTCAGTCCTTCAGCACTGGCAGGAGTGGGTTTGTTTAAGGAGCAGTCAGGCAGTCTACAAATAGGTGGAATAAACCCATTAAACAGTAGAAGCAACATAAAGATGAAACTTTGGTCTGAGGCAAACCTATTGTTGTCTTATGACACAGCTTGGTGCACAGAAAAGGAACAAATGCACAGTTACAAAGTGCTGGCATCACTCCACATCAAACCCAAAGTTATAAGCTGCAGATGAGCTGGCAAATGTAAGGATTAATTGGCTGGAAAGCACCAAAACCTTTGAATCAACAAGGCTGAGTGTTGGTAATGCATAGTTCAACCCCACAACATTGGAGATTGGTGGAGGTACTCTGGCATATATATTTGCAAAGTCAAATGGCATTATTAGAGGGGTCCTTGTGGCCTTCCAGTTCAGTGTGTAGACTGGTCAACACACTCAGTGTCAAAGAGATGCTTGAACTGCAGGCTGTAAATCTGTCACTCACCTTGCCATTTTCACTTGTGAGTAAAGAGGTGTCCTGAGCTTTTGAGAGCTGATGGGTATGTGCTGTTATGGTGACAACACACATGGATGTTCAGGGAACACCTGAGTGAGTCCAAGGGCACTACAGACACTCTTGATAGTCATGTAATTTGCTGTTTTATCTCCACCCTGATCTCACAGGGTCTCTGATCACCCTTTCGTGCCTTTCTCATCGGGTTGTGTGCCAAGTGATCAGCGATGCTGACCCAGCTGACCCTGTCCAGGACAATGGGACTTCAGATGATTTCTGGATAACTAGGCTGGAAAGCAGTTATGGATTCTATATTGGCCTGGGCTTGGCTGTCTTCTCCAGCTTCCTCATTGGAAGCAGTGTCATCCTCAAGAAGAAGGGGCTGCTACGGCTGGTGGAGAAGGGAGGCACCAGGGCAGGTAAGGCTTGTTTTGGGGTGGAGGAGGGGTGAAGCAGGGAGAAGGTCCATCTCTTCCCAGAACCACACACATCATCCAAACTCCAGTACCCATAAGGCAAGGGAACACCTCTGGGTATAATCAGTCTTCTGTCAGCGATGTAAATAAGACCTTTTGTGAATGCATTTTTTTGTGTGAAACTGAGACAGCAGCGCTATGCAGGTCCTGAGGATCTAATTTAGAGAGCACTGCACTGGAAAGGAGCTAGTTTGCAGAGCCCTGAACTGGAAGAGCTCAGCTAAAAGCAGCATTCCCCTTCCTGGCACTGCAATTAGCAAGGGATTTGCCCTGTGCAATCAGACATGCCCCACCAGAACTACTATACATATCCATCACAGTTCTTACATGGGAAACAGTGAGGCCAGGAGGAAGCAGAGTGCTGAAAGCTCTGTGAAATGGGTCCCTTTGCACAAAGCTGCAAGTCATCACCGTGCCACAAACCAGAACAGAACAGCACTGTGGCCCCACTCTTGCTCTCATTGGTGCACTAGGCAGCTTTTCCACCAAGTCACCGAGACAAGGACGTGTCCCCATGTGCTTTAATTAGCAAAAGCCATGTATGAGTGCAGGACTGCACACCAGCACTCTGGGTGAGCTCTGCTTGTGGTTTCAGAAGGTTTCCTTCTGAGGTATGTTGCTCAACAGCCTGTAGATAACTTTCCTCTAACAGCAGGCTCCGAGGGTGAAGCGTGTGTTTATAGATGGGCAATGGTGGAGGAGCACTGCCTAGAGCAGAATTGCAGTGTGGAACTGGACACATCCCATCAGCACTGCAAAACAAACATGTGCTCTAGCAGCAGTGTAAATCCTACCTGGCAGCTGACCTACTTGCATAACTACAAAACAAAATTATAATTAAAATACTACTGCTTTCAAGGTCTGGCCTAGGAACAATTATTAAATAATTTTTCAGAGGAAGTAAATATCACCATCCCCATTTTACTGTGTCCCCCTATGGGTGCATAGAGAGGCATGGAACGATGAAGTGATTGTCCAGAGTCAACCAGTAAAGCTGCCAACAGCACCTGAGCCACAGGCCAGTCTTGAGTCCATCTCCATCCCCTGCCCTTTGTCTGCCCACATGCAGCTGCTGAACACAGATGGCTTTGCTTTTTGGAATTATATTTGCACAACGAAATATCAGCATTGTTTCAACTGTAGAAGATGTCTCCCTTCTCCTTTCCTCCATGAACTCTTCCCACAACAGAGCCAAGGGAATGTTAACAAGGAATTAGAGATTAATGACAGAAAACTGCAGCTGGCAAAAAGAGTTCTTGAGAAAAAAACCAGCAATTTCTAAGGAACACCAAAGCATAATATTTGAACTTCAACATTTGTGAACTTTTTGAGAAGCCAGAAGAGGCTGAATTCTAACAAGATTTTTTCCTGTGTCCTGAAGTCTTTTTGTTCAACTCTTCATTCCCCCTTGTCCTATGTCACCCTTTAATCTCTGAGTCCCAGGATGTCACCCCTTCTATCTGAGTACATCCCTTTTCTCCAAGGCAGGTCAAACACTGCTGTTACTGACAGCTCCAGTCAGGTTAGATTTATCAAAAACATGGGCTCTCTCTGACCCAGCGAAATCAGGGTTCACAGTGTCAGCAGGCTTAAGCTCCTTATGTCTAACAGCTTGTGGGTTAGGACAGAGCTGGATTAGTTCCCAACACAGTATGTCCATTCTTCCTTATTTATATGACATTTTCTTTCATGTAGTTGCTTCAGTGCCAGGAGTTATTTTTCATCAGAAATGCTCAGTCACATAATGACTCTTCCACATGAAATTAACATTAGGTTTTCTCACAGTTCATGCTGAGACCCTGCAATACAAACACGATACACAGCAGTGTACAAAAGGAGCAGATAGCTTCTGGGACAGGACACAGGGAGCCTTCACCTTGCAATTTATCCCTCTCCAAAGGGACATTTCTCATCTCTTGCTCTGATGAATGTGGTTATCAATTCCTGCATGCCCATGTGTTTTTCTTCCCCAGGAGATGGAGGCCACGGCTACCTAAAGGACTGGCTCTGGTGGGCTGGCTTATTAACCAGTAAGTAGAAGCTCTTTCTTAGGGTTTGAAGCTTTTCCAGGCTCTGTCCCTGTGAGTGATGTGTGGAACAAGCTGTTTTGTCACTTAAAGCCTGTTTTCTGTTGAGTTCCCCCATCCTCAGCAGAAGTTCCCCAAGGAGAGGAGAGGCAGTGAGCCATGCAGGATCTCCCTCTCTACCCTCCTGCAGGGCTGGTAGGACTTGCTAGCTCAGTTTTACCTGATCAAAAGCATGAAAAGCCAGGTTTTAATAAGGCAGCTGGCAGGTCTGCTGTGTACCAAGCACAGGGCAAACAGCCTCCTGTGCGTGCCTGGGGGCTCTGGGAAAGGCTCCTGCTGAAGGAGATAAGAAAGAGTTGTTGTGAGCAGCTCCTTTATTGAGCAAACCTTGCTTTCCCTTAGAGCAAGCCTGAAAACCTTTTCTTCATGTTGCAGCCTTACAATATCTCCTCAAATTGGACTCAAAACTGCACAGAGACCAGCAGATTTCATAAGAGGGTTTTTCAGAGCCTTCTTTTCTGGCTCTCACTGTGGCAGCAGCTCAAGGTGCCCCCACCTCGCTCTGCCCTGGCGGCTCCTGTGAGCGAGAACACAGTCCTTGGGGACAAGGACAGCTCAGCCAGAGAGGACACCACAGCCCCAAGGACACACTGCAGGCGAGGAGCAGCCTCCCAGCACTGGGGCTGCCACAGCTGCCCCAATCCCTCATTAATGCCCAGACACAGCAGCTGCCTGGCTGTGCTGGAGGGCTTAGAGAGTTCACAGGGGTCAGCCCTGGCATGGCCAAGCCCTGGCACCCTCAGCCCTCCCCAGTGTGGGTGCAGGGCTCCAGGGGTGCCTCTCTGCTCGTGTTCATTGGTAATGGATTTTCACCCACTATCTGCACCTGTTTAGCAGCAGCATGAAATCCTCAGCATAAAACCCACTCTCCAACACACATCTTACTGGGTTTGCAAGCCCTCAAGAGAAAACATAAAATGTACACTGTAACTGACTGGTATTTATTTTTCTTCTGTTTGTTTAGTGGGTGGAGGGGAAGCTGCCAACTTTGCTGCCTATGCCTTTGCTCCTGCAACTATTGTCACGCCTCTGGGGGCTCTGAGCGTTCTCATAAGGTGATTTTTGTGTCTATAGTTTGCAATTTGCCTTTTTTTTTTCATTTGCCTGTTTGTCTTCTGAAGATAGAAAGACTTGAAGTGATGCTAATATGATTTATTCTTCCTAGAGGAAAAAATGTCTCAGTATTTTCTCAAAAGCACTGTAGCGGTTATTGTCCTTTAGGGGAATAATTTGGGAACCATTGAACTAAGTAGCTGGCCCTTCTGGAAATGTTTCATGTGGATAGCAGCCACATGCACTGCAGGTTAAATTATTGCAAATATCAGCATTACTTCCTTCCTTATTCCAGCTCTTCAGCCAACTCGAGATTGTTTTGGTTTGTTTGTTTTGATCTTGTAGTCGACAGTACTAAAAATCTAAAAGGGTCAAAAACATCAGGCTTGTTTTGAAGCTGTGCCTCAGTTGCCTTTTATTTTCTAGGCTTTTAGGGCACTCTGAAGTTGTGGGGTTTTATACTTCTGGCAGTTGACTAAAGGGCTGAAACTCTATTTTGTTTATTTTTAAAAAATACATGACTCTGGGTACTGAAGGTTGTATAGAAAGACTATTATTGTGAAACACATAAGCAAACTGAGAGTTAGAACTGCTTCTGGTGCTTTGTCCCAAATTTTTATGGAGAACTAGATATTTTTGTAAAATTATCTGTAGCCACAGCACTTTCTGCATTTCTCTGAGGCTTAACAGTTCTGCTGATTTAGTTAAAATCAATGTAACTCTTGTTGTGAGGTTTTTTCTGTGTTACACTGGTCCTTGAAGTAATCTCCTTGAGCACTAAAAGCTCCATTATGCTCAGCAGCTCATGAGTGATTCTGTAGACCCTGAAAATATTTCTGAGGATGTGTTAATACATTTAGCACTTTGCACCTTGCTGACACAAGAGCTGTGATCTACAGATCACACCTGCACCTCTGCAGATTCAGCTGTCAGTAGATGCAATGTGATTGTGTATTAACACACCGGAGTCCAACTAATTTACACCAAATTTGTGTCCCTGTATCACACAAAAGCATTCTTAACTTTATTTTAGCTGCTCTTCCTTCCCTAAAGGACTGTAAAGCACCAGCTGACTGTTTTTCTGTCCTGTGCAGTGCCATCCTGTCTTCATATTTGCTTGGAGAACGACTCAACCTGCTGGGGAAGCTGGGCTGCATGCTGAGCCTGGTGGGCAGCACTGTGATGGTGATACACGCTCCAGAGGATGAGGAGGTCACCACTCTGGATGAAATGACCTCCAAGCTGAAGGAGCCAGGTAGGCAGGAGGTTGTGTTTTCCTGCCAGGGCCGGGCAGTGCATACTGCTCCCTGTGCCCACTGCTCAGTTTTGAATTCATCTCTCCCTCTTCCAGGTTTCCTCGCTTATGCTGCCATCCTCTTGGCTCTCTGCTTCCTGCTGATCTTCTTCCTCGCCCCCCGTTATGGTCAGAGCAACATCCTTGTCTACCTCACCATCTGCTCCGTTATTGGTGCCTTCTCTGTGTCCTCAGTCAAGGGCTTGGGAATTGCCATCAAGGGCTTCTTCGCTGGCCAGCCTGTGCTGCAGCACCCACTGACGTGGATCCTGGTCATCACACTGGTGGCATCCATCACTACACAAATTAACTACCTCAACAAGTCTCTGGACATTTTCAACACCTCCTTGGTGTTTCCCATCTACTATGTGCTGTTCACCACCATCGTCATCACAACTTCCATCATCCTCTTTAGGGAGTGGGTCACCATGACCGTAATCGACATCATTGGGACAATTTGTGGCTTCCTCACCATCATTTTGGGGGTGTTTTTACTCCATGCCTTCAAAGACATGGATGTCAGTTTAGGGAATCTGCCACAAGTCCTCCAGAATGAAGAGCAAGTGCCGGTCACCAGAGATGATAAGAACATCCTGATAGAGGTGGACAACTCCAGCATCGCCCCAGAGGATAAACCCAAAGTATTCATGCTCTGCACTTAGCATGTTATATGTGAGGGACGGGAGGCTGGGTGAATGGGTTGGTGTTAATATTCCAGGTGTGAGAGAGCAATTGAAAAAAGGGAAAAGCAGAAAAGAAAACTAACAGTGTCTTATCCAAAGCTTATTAGAGTCAAGCCAAACTTTTCTCCAAGCTTTTGGATGGGATCTCTGTCATGGTGAGGCAGCAAGGGGTATGTTTAATCCTCACTGCTCCTTAATCTATGCAGCCACTGAAAACAAAAATCCCCTTGAAATATGATAGTCCTGGGAGAAGTCTCCTCTCCAAGGCCCCTTGCCATGTCTTATTCTTGGCAGAGCCAGTGTTTACTCTTGAACTCCTTCCCCTTGGGTGGCCACTAATGTCTTTATTTCCAGGCCCTGACTGAGTCATTGATGCGTGTTTTTTGTCTCTTTTTTTTTCCTTTCTAGACACTGGCATGAACTCTAAAATACACATCAGTATCTGAAGTGGAGGTGAGAGACAAGGAACAGTGCACGCCTGCTCTTCAGAATCTGCTTATCTCTGTTTAATCACTTGCTCTGCAAATAGTGGGACAAGAATACTGGTGAATATGGGCAAACCATGGCAAATTTTGGAATAGGCACTCACTCAGGCTCAGTGGCTGAACCCAAATCATAAAGTGTTTTTGGACCGTGGCAGAGAAATCTCTTTGATCTTTTGTTTTTCTGTGAAGTCCAGGAGTTTCCCTTCAGCACAGTGTTAAATTATTTCTTATGGGAGTTTTGTTTGGTTGTTTTGTTGTTCTTGTTTGTTTGGTTTTAACTTAGCAGCCACGGTGCCCAGGCCATGTTGATGTGGTTGGTGAATTTGCTGGGCCTGATCCAGACCTCACCTGAGCAAGGGACTGCCTTTGGTCAGGTTGGGGAGCTCTGGCCAGATAAACCCCATGTCAGGGGAAACGCTGCCACCATCCCCAAGGCTGCTTGTGAAAATCTTTTCAGTCTGAAAGACAAAGTGGCTGTAAATGCTAAGTATTCTTTTCTTAGGAAATTCTTTGACCTTGGCAAGCCTTCTCCAGCTCTTGGAGTTCCAGGGCCTGTCCTGAATCATTTAAACCCCAAAGCTTTTTTTTGTTGTTGTTGTTTAGAAAGAAGTATGAGCTGTGTGTTTAAAGCCAAACAGGCTTAAGTGGGTGATGCTCTGCAGAGCTGCAGGGATGCAGTTTATCTCAGAGCAGTCCTGTTCACAGCTCTCCTCTTCCAGTATAGTACACCTAGACTTTTGCCCATGGCTCATCTTCAAAAACCCCTTGGATGTCTATCACTGGTGAGGATGAAGGGATGGGAGCAGCGAAGCCTGAGCTGGCACAGTCTAGAGGCAGCTCTGCCTGGGTTATCCCTGGACCACAGCACACACTGATGCTGTCTGAGATGCTCACCTGGTTATACCTGGCTCTGAGCATCACTGAGCAAATGCAACTTGGGGTTGCAGGAGAGAGTATTATAGAAGCTCTTATTTTAATAACATTTCAGTAATACTTTTTTTGGAATGTGGAAAGGGAAATAAAGGTTTTTCTAAAAAAAAAACCAAAACCATATAACAGTTGCAAGTTTTTAATGCTCGCTCTCATCTTACTGAAGTAGCCCTAAAGGATAAAGAGGCTGAGAGACATCTGATATAGCAGAAAGAGCATCTGGAGCAGAGCAGCGACCTCCTTTGGTGGTAGAAAATAATCCAAGTCACTCTAGCTTTGGTTTTGGCATTCTAATCACTGTAATGCTTTATGCATTTTATAAAATGACTGTAAAGAGGACTCATCTTTCCTCACTGACTGCATTTCATAAAAGCCATTCCTCCAGCAGTCCTGCCATTTCTGGAGAAATACCACATAGAAAATGAAGATTTGAACTGAGGTAATAAAATAGCACACAGTAAAAGAGCATTTGTTAATGACAACCAACAAATTTATTAAAACCAGGCAAAAGGCACAATTAATTGCATTCTTCAAGTATTTGCATAGATGCATAGAGAGCATTATTGTAAACCATTAATAAACCATTAATATGATGGACACAGAACAAAGTGAGATGTATTTTAATACATGTTCTCCCAAATAACATTATATTTTTTAAAAAATCAGGTTTTACCATCTTTTACTCCTCCTGCAGTTTCCCTGTTCTCATTCACTCAACTTGCACACATCTTAAAATGTAAAAGGATTTACTTAAAACTGCTTTCTGGAGATTTTTATGAGATTCCAGCAATAAAGTATTCCATTAGAGTTTGGGCACATCCAGTTGTTCTCTGAAGGTTGTGTGTCCAGGGGCATTTTTTAAAACCTTGATTCCATGCTCACGTGAAATGCAGTAAGAATAATTCTGGTGATTTTGAGTGGCCATTTGGTAAAGAACAGGGGTTGGAGCAGAAGTGTGCTGCTGTCCTCAGTGAGGGCTCAGATAGAAGATCAAGTTCTTGTGGTTGAATCTACTACTACAGTGTAGGTATAGTCCTGCTCCTCCTGTGAGCAGCAAAACATGCCATTCCATCCACAGCCATGCTGGCTGCACCCCAAGAAGCAACAAATTTGGGGGTTGTTTGAATACACATTTTTCTATGTAATATATCCCAACTATAGAAAAAGACATATAAAGACTAGAAAGATGTTGTTTTTCACTTGCCATCCCTTAAATCAGAAAGGAGTCTTTTAGGTTGTTTTCCAGGCACATAGAAGGTAAGAAAAGGTCTAAAATTAGTAAGATAAAGAATAATCAACGAGAAATTCAACCCTGTGAACTGTTTCCTTGTGGAGAAAGAGGTAGTAAAGTTGTGAAAACTAGTGTGGTTTAAGTCCTTACAGATACACTACTATATGTAACTACAAATTTAATGAGTGCTTAGTATATCTGTTTGGGGTTTTTTTAATAAGTAGATCTTAGGGAAAGAGAACCATCAGACAAGACACTTCTTTATGCCAATAATAGAGTTTCTCACATGTGGAGCAGCAGTCATGCTGTGTGAGGATTTTTCCATAATAAATCAGACACAACAGAACTGTTGTAACCACAGCTCCAGATTTCCCTGTGTTCTCCTAGGAAATCATTTAAAGGAAACAAAAAAAATCTGGCATAACAGAAGGTCTTATTTTAAAATCCTGGGGCAAAAAAACCCATACAAAAGCCCAAACTATTAGGAGAAGAAAAAACCAAATTCATAAGGGAGGGTCCTCAAGGTCAAAACCATTAGCTGCTTAAAGTGCACACAGACAGCTCTCTCCATCCATGGCCTGGAGAAAAAACCCGGAGTAAAAGAGCTGCCCTACAAAAGCACCATGTGTTGTTTTGATATTTCTGCTGTTTCACCACCTGGGCATTTTTAAGGTAGGCTTCTCAATGGTTTGGGGAGCAGACAGCCCATGCTGAGTTACTGCTCAGCACAGACTGAAGTCTGATGAGATGTGCAAAAACATCTATTGATCCACAGTACCGCATGCTGGAGGGGAGGTCTCAGCACTGCCTTTTGCTGAGCTTCCTTCTGGCCATTTGCTCTGTATCCTGGCCAGTTTCCCTGTCGTACCTTGAGTGTGTCCTAATGACATGGATGAGAGCTCACGGGCCATGCTGGGGATGCTTTCAGCTTTTACAGCACCGAGGGGAGACAAGCGAGTACTGGAGGACAGACAGGTTGCAACGCTCTTCCTGAAGATGGTTATATACGGAAAAAGATTAATCCACTCTACTAAAGCTAATCAAAACCCACAGTGGCCCACAAATTATATTTCCATGGTTGTGGCCCCACTTGCCACACACTGTAAACTGAAAATAAACTGAAGAAAGTTATCACCAGCTGCCTTCTGCTCTCCCAGGAGGCAGCGGGTTCTTTATAGCACCAATGTATGCTCCTGCAGCTGCGTGGAGAGGCTGAACAAGCTAACAGGGCTGGGGCTCAAATAAAAGCCCATCAGGGCCAGCACCTGCACTCGCAGCTTATTCTCCCCGGCAACACTTCAATAACTGATAAAAAACATGTGAAACCCCCATCACCCCATCCCTGCATTGGATATTGCACAACAATATTTAAATACCATATAAACAAGTCATCCCTACACAGAAAAGGCTATTGGCAGAGAGGGTCCAGCTCAGCCTGGCTTGTACCTGGGGCACTCCTGCCAACCTGACTGCAGCTTGGTGAGTCATGGAGGAAACAGGAGGCAAGAGGAGAGGAACGGAGACACTGTGGCAGTGAGTGTTTTTGGGTGATGAAGGTCATCCAGCACCCTGTGAAGGCCAGAGCCAGTCAGAACAGGCTGCTTCAGGAGTGCCCACGGGAGCCTGGCTGTCCCACTTTCCAGCTGTTCGCTGCTCCAGCTGTCCAGACACCAGTACTCTGGGTGAGATGGAAAAGAGGGAGAAGAGAGAGGAGTGAGCACCAATGGAAGAGCCCTCGCCCTTTCCTGGAGCTGATGTTACAGCCATCCTGGGGAAGCCTGTCTCCATTCACATGCATTCAAACACGAAAGCAGCACCTGCATAGGAAACTCTCCCACCAGGAGCACAATGAAATTCATGCAGTTTTCTCCATTTTTCACAGCTGGCCACCAGTATATTGCAGGCTGGAGGCAATCTAACTGTGCTGTGTGGAATGAAGGCGTTTTGTGTTAAGTGGTCCAGTTTGCAGGGCACTGAACTCAGTGTCTAAAAGTCCCCTATTAACTGCCCTTAGTAAGAACAATTTTGGGAAAGACTCCTTGCAGAGAAACCATCTCCTTAGCCATGGCTAGAGAAGCTGGAGTAATTTTTGTTCCTTACTGGGATCTTCAAGTCTTGTGTGAATCTTCATGTTTTGCAGCTCTTCACTAAAGGTTCTGGGTCACAGACACCTTGTTCTTCCCCAGCTCACACCAATGCCTTGCCTGAGGAATTGCTCAGGGATGTGGAGAACTGAACGAACTGTTTTGCTCAACCCAGAAAATGATTAATATGCAACAGGTAAAAACAGAGACCCCTGCAATAAAGGCAACCAACCCAACAGCCTCTATGTTTGCACCCTCCTGGGCTGGGTATGAAGGTGCTTTGCAAGCATGATATTCCCCTCCAGAGTGCTTTTATTCCCCGGGGGTGAGAGGACACTGCAGTGCTTCCCACCAGCACACTCAGGACCTACCTCTGCCACCGGCTGGAGCCGTCCTGGGGTTCTGGTGTGTGCAGGAGGCAGTGGGACAGCAGGATTGTTCCCCTGCCAGGCTCTGGATCTGGATGGGACAGGATTAGCTGGCAAAGCCCTTTGGGGTGGCCGGGGCCTTGAAATATCCTATGCAAGAAAGAAATAGTTTTGAATTCTCAGCTTCAACAGATGCCCAACCATGCTTATGAAGACCTCTCCCTCTCTGACTCCAGGAGGGAGCACAGGCAGCTGCCACAAGGGTTTATTGTATTACACAGGTGATTAGTGGTTTTCCATAAATAAGTTTTTCACCTGTTAATTTTCACGAAGACATGATGGCTTTAGACTGCTGGACAACTACCTTCAGCCTAGGACAGCCAAACAAGGTGACAGTGTTACCATCTTGCCCTGCCTCCAAGATGGAGCTGTGGCCTGAAAGTGCATCATATTCTGGCTATTAAAGGATCCAGGAGTTTTAAGCCATGAATTTTGAAAGTAATAGGGAAGCTACGTTTCAGAGCCTTTTAATTAGCCACATTACTGATGCAATTCAGGTAGGAAGCAAGTTTCACACACATACACTCACTAGATGTTTGCCCATACAATTCCTGTAAACAATATATACATGTGCCCACACAAATACATGCAGACCCACAAGCAGTTTTTTATTTGTTTGTGCACACAGCTGTCCCTAATAGGATACTTGGAGCATTTTGTTTTCCATTCATCTATGAATTTCAGTGGAAAGCATGCCCCTGGGGAGGAGTTACCCCCGCGAGAGCTGACTGCCTGTTGTTGCTCAGGGTCTCTGCTAAGCACTGGCTTACAGGTGTTGATTTAACAAACACAGCTGCACTCACAACTTGGAGGGCACCCAAAAACTCTACAGTCCCCTCAGACTATGCATAAACGCAATGCTTGATGGCTTGGAGTCTATTGCTCTCCAAGGATCTTGCCCTGTGACTCTAGGAAGGACAAGGCAGACTAAATTCTGCTGACTGCCAAGTTTGAAGAACTCCTATAGGAATAGCAAGAATGCAGATCTGGCAGATGCTGCAAACATCTAGGAAGGACATGAGACTAGCAAAGAGTGACATTAATTATTTCCCCTGTACCTTCTCCATCTTGTGGCTCTCCACCAACCCAGAAACAAAAGTTTCTTTTGGAAATCCTATGAAAAGTGTTCCATTTAGTAGGGCTGACTGAGATAAAGACACTGGATGCATTGGGGAAGGAATACAATGGAGGTTGTGGGGAACTTGTCAACAAGCAGCTGGGAAGGATACCTATTCCTTACTGACAACAGTCAGCTTCCTGCTTTTGTTTTAATTTTCTTTCCTGCTGAAGTGCCGGCTGTTCACAGGAACAATGGAGCTGGAAACTAATCCCATTTGCTAAGATTTCCCCCTATAGGAACTCCTCAAGGGTTTGTTTTCCTCTATATCCTTCAGAAAGAGACTGCCTGGGAGCCAACCTCCTGCTATCCACTGTAATGGGGCCCTTTGCTTTTTTTCATGGCCCCAACCTAATAATATTTTTGCAAAATGGGTTTGAGTCTCTCTAAGTGACTTACCGTCTCTTCCATAAGAATTTGGGATCTGTAGTAAGTTTAGAACAAAGCTGCCAGCAAAAGTAATAAATCAATACCCTTTGCCTTTAACCCTCAAAATAACCTCAAGGCTAGGATGTTCCCAAAAGATGGGGTCAGTTTAAGACTAAAGTTTTCTATGAAACATACTAAAGGTCCCATTCCTGCTCCACACCAAAATTTGTCTGAGGCTCCCAAGGCTTTATTCCAGAATGGCCAAATGCAAGATACCTGAGGGATCATCCCAAGGAATGGAGATGCTGCACTCAATAGTGAACCACTTATTGGTAATCTCAGAAGGGCTTGTGGGATGGAGCTCTGAGCAACCTGGTCTAGTGGGAGGTGTCCCTGCCCACAGCAGAGGGAGTGGAATGAGATGATCCTTACGGTTCCCTCCAACCCAGGCCATTCTATGATTATGATTCAATTGGTAAGGGGAGCTATGTTTGGCTTACTCAGGAAAAAACCTGTACAGTCCTTTCATTCCTGACACCTTATCTCTGCGATTTGCAGCTAAAAACTCTTGAGATGACCTTGGTAAAGTGAACGCTGCTTTGTGGTCCAAGCTTCAGGTCAGAGGTATTGGGGGACCTGAACTAAGTAAGAGTAATTGTGTGATAGTGTCCAGCACAGTCACTGCCAGCCAAAGCCAAGGAGAACCACCAGGAACTGCCCTGTGGGGAGACGGATCATGCATGGTGAGCACGGGAACTCCTACAGCCCCTGGGTGGGCAGAGGCTCCACCAGCCTCGCTCAGAGCAAACCTCCCACCCAGCAGCATCCGTGGGACGGTGGCACAGCTCGGTACCTGAGACACGGGGGCTTTGGGAGCAGGAGGAGCTGGTCTGCTCGGGGGGGTCCGCCGGGCCACGTCCCTCGGAGGTGCCGGCTGTGCTGGCCCCGCCAGCCGCCCCACACTGCAGCTGAGGCTGGAGGAGAAGGCAGGAGGCTGCTGCCTGTTTATCTGGAGCCCTGGAGCTTGGTGGGCAGGAGGTTTTGGCAGCGTTTCAGGGAAGCCAATCACCTGGGCAGAAGACAAATCCTCAGAGTTAGGTATTTCCACTTTAAACCACTTTTTTACTCTCTGTGATTCTTTTGAGGATCTACATGGGATCTGTGAGGCATAGTAGAAAATATTGCCTGCAACAGCAGTATGTGTTGTTTATGTCCAGTGGGCATTGATTAGATAGACTGGGACAATTTTGGACCATGAGGCAAAAATGGGAATCAAGAAGCAGTAATTCAGGAATCAGTGTGACACTTGCAAATAAACTAAGGGTTTGCCATTTCTACAGTTCTAAGAGTGGGATGTGACAGCCAAGGATCTACCAGGAGAGACAAGCAGCCACACAGGTCTGGTCAAAGCCCAGCTCCTGCCCATAAGGAAATCACTATAAACAGGTACATTCACGTCCCACTGACTTTCAGCCACAGGTGATGTCTTTATTTTTCCCATCCTTTAATAAAACCAGTCCCTAACTACAGTGTGAGAGGGAACCACATCCCACATCTTAGGGCAGCTGGTTCTTTCCCCTGGGAGTTGGAATGTGACCTTGCCCCTACCTTCCTCTGCTGCTGGGGGGTTTTCAGCTTGAAGGCAGGGTTTGCGTGCCCAGTTCCAGAGGTGTCACTGACAATGAGAGGAAGAAAAGAATGTTATTGCCTTTATACGTTTCCTCCATTTTTTCCCCCCTGTATTTTTTATTTTAGTTTAATCAAGAGAAGCAAATACTGACTATACCAACAAACCCATTTAGTTACATTCCTCACAGCCTTTGCAATGTCTCTTCTGCCCTGGCACTGAAGGTGGGAGAGGATGCAAGCAGAAAAGGCACAGCACTGACAACTTACCTGAATTGTGGGGTCTTCTTTAGAGAACAGATGGTAAATTTATTCCAGCACTTCAGACAATAGAATAAAAACATTATTCCAATGAGAAGGAGAATGGGAGCCAGGATTGCAAGAGTTATCACGACTGCTGAAGTGCCTGAGGGCAAGAAAGTAGAATTTGTTAAATGGAAATCTCTGCTCCCAGTCTAACTCAAGTCCTTCTGAACTGGTACCATCACAGAGTTGGTCCCACTCACCTTCGGGCGAGGGGGGACCGCTGTCTGAGCTCCCTCCCTTTCCCTCCTTGTTGCAAAAAGGGGGGTCCCACCCCTGGTTACAGTGGCAGTTCTTGTTGTTATTGCAGACCTGGAGTGGGAAGATTCAGAGACATTAGTGCCAGCTACTAAGGAACCTGCAAGCTAAAACAAATTAAGCCCTTGCTGAATGAAACACTATAGAAGAAACTCTTGTGAGCATAAATAGGGAGTTAAGTGCCTAGAAACTTTTTTTGCCAGAGTGGAAGTGCCTTTTATTGCCTCAGATATTCTCCTTTCTCCAAAAGACAAGGGTTCTTCAGCTGAAGTCCCAATAACCTGAATTCAGGAGAAAAGCAGCTTTTAGAAATGCCTTTCTCTTATCTCCAAACCGAAGGACAGGACTCTCCCCTTTCATCCAGTGAAGATTTCTTACTGTTTAGGCCAAATAGCTTGGCCCATTGGTATTTGTGTTTTCTTTCCATCCCCTGGGGGCACTGCAGAGCAGTTTGGGATAAATTGTTCTAAACATGATTTTTTATTAGGTTTTTCCTTTGGTAAGTATGATATATTTTTTTATTCAATTTAAACTGAGCCCAGAAGATTTCTCTTTAGATTGCCCCTTAAATCCTATGTTAAAGGGACCCTCATGGACCCGAAAATGCATCAAACAGGAAAGGGAGAAAGAAGCCAAAGGCTGGAGTGAACCTAAGCCTGATGTCAGAACTGAGCTGAACAACCACCCACAGTAAAATGGCAGCCCATCCTGCTTCAGCCTGAAATGGAGATGAAAAGGAAGACACTTACTCCATGCCCATGGCACTTCTTGCTACAGCTTTCAAAATCAAAGATGAGGGATATGTTCTGGCAGCGACCCTCAAAGCAAACCTGCAGAGAAAGGATCCAAACACTCAGTGATAGCAATTTTTGTACCACATTACTGCCTTGTGTTATTTTGTGACTCATGGGATCCCAGACATCTTGAAAATACATTTCATTCCCTGGGCAGAACAGGCCATGAAGGTAACCTGATTCCCAAACAAACAGTGAATCCCTAAATCCCAGTTAATGTGCATCAGAGGAGTGGGTGTTCCACTGTCAGTAACTTGGCTTACCTGTGGTAAATCCCTGAAGGAGCTCTCACATGTCTTGATTTCCAATTGTGTGTCTCACCTCTTAGCAAAAACCAACCTCACCCAACTAGCAAATCCCAAACTTAGCACGACCCTGGACTTCATCTGGCAAAGACATAAGGCTTTTGGTGTGTGTTTTTCCACCTCTTCTCTGAAGCCCCTAAGAAATTATTTTTCTAACAAATATAAAAATCTCCTAGAAAGGCATTAGACATAAGAAATTAATGGCTTGAAAACCAAAAAGCACATTCTGGGTGGAAAAATGATACCCTGAAACCTCCCCCAGGCCATTTCAGGCAGAACTGTACGCACGTGATGGCTCCCACATTTTGTTCCCGTCAACACCAAGCCGGGATCCAGCATCTCCTTCTCTTCACTGTCAGGTCTGTACACATGGGTCCCTCGGCACCTCTGCATGTTGACAGTTGTGTCTATGCCCACTGCATTGGGCTGCAGGGGTTTGGAAGCAGAGCTCTGGCACTGGATCTTCCCACATTTAGCATCTCTGATGACAAAAGAAAGGCTAAAGTGATTATTTCTGGCTTGCTGAATGTTTTGCAGGCATCAGCTCTGCATGTAAATTAAAGCAGCAGTGTCGAGTCATTGTTTGATGAGCAGGCACCTCCCAAGGACTAGCCCAAGCAACAGTGTCTGATGGGAACTGATGGTACCACCTCACAGTCCCCACGGAGGGGGGATGTCCCCATCATGTCCCCATGCCAACCTCAACAAAATCACAGGCAAGACTAAGAAATTTTTGTCTCAGTTAGAAAGCTACATTTAACTTACAGATTTAAAAATTTGCTCTTCTGTTGCTTTGAAAAAAAACATCAACTAGATGTCTGATAACGCATAAGGCATGAAAATGAAAGCTTCAGTCATGAGAGCTCTAAGTCCAACAAGGATGTAGCTGGATTCCCAGGAGGCAGAGGGAGGGAGCAAAACCAGAGCATGGATCAGTTTTATCTACTGGCCCATAGCTTTTTAATAAATAAAAACATATTCTCCAATGAGCAACTCTTGGCTGCCCCTCCACTTTGTACCTGATCTCACACTTCCTGTAGTTCCCATAGATGTCCTTCCCACAGTTCCCATAGATGTCTCCAGCAGCATTAACCTTCTCAAAGCAGGCATCTGGTGCTGGCCGTGCCCCTGCAGGGAAGAGACTCATGTGGCTGACTCCTGTGGAGCCCAGCAGCCCATCTCACCCCAGTCCAACCACTCAGTTTTGTTCTTTTTCTGGAATGGTTTGATCATGGGAAATTTTTGCTGCCTCCTCCAAGTGAGAAAGGCAGGAGAAAAGATTCCTCAGACTTTGCTTACTGATAGTGGGTATGGGAGGTACTACTGTTTTACACAGGGTGAATAAGAGCAGGATGCCACACAAGGCTGCCTGTTCCCTTACCAGGCCCCCACAGCTGCACGCACTGGTCCCTGTAGGTGAGGCACATGCCACTGTAGCAATAGGCTGTTCCTCCATCGCAGGGAGCCCCATCCATCTGGTAGGAGTTGAGGGGGCAAAACTGTGACTCGCCGGTGCAGTATTCTGGGAGGTCACAGAGTCCTGACCTTTCCCTGCAAAGAGTTCCTGGAGACATCAGCTAAAAAGAGACAACGGGAAAAAAACCCAACAGATTATTGCCTGACTGCTTTGTGGTTTCCTGTCTGCACAACATCTCCCTCTAGATAAGACAAAATCTTGCGTGTGTCACTTCATGCTCCTTGTCTTAGTTTTTTTGAGGTCAGCAGTGAGCCATATAATTCTGTAATTTCATTATCTGGGTGAACTGCATAGAATCAAATTAATGACTGGATCGCTTCCCCAGGTAGCAATGAGATCATTCACAGATGCTGCCAGATCTCATGGGAACACTGATCCATCCCGTTCTACCCTTGGGTAGGATCCAATTTACCTGAACCATTTCTGACAGATGTTCTCAAAACCCTCCCTGTTTGGGAAGTTTGTGTTTGCCTGTCATATCTGCTGGAGACATTTTCCTAATGCGTAACATATGTCTCCCTTGCTTATGAGTTCACTCAGTTCATTCTTCTCCTGTCCACCATGCACATGGAGAACAAAGGGCATACACAATTACATCTAGGAGGTTGTTCCAAGTGTTTTGTGAAAGAAATGACTCCAGGTGGATTTCCACATGCCCAGGATAGGTCAGTAAGAAGACACAATCAATGTGCAAACAAAGATGAGACTAAGAGAAACGTTTGCTACATTCATTTTTGAATTAATAAGTTGTCAAAGCTTGAGATCTTTGGCTCCAAGATCAGAAACATATTTTACTCAGCCTCTATAAGGAAAGCTGAGATTTAAAATTATAGTGGTCACATGTATACAATTTTCTTTGCCAGCATTCCTTCAGCAAACACCTGAGCTAAAGGAATTCAACTGCACCTCAGAAAAGGGGGTTTGGAGCAAAGACAGCATCCAGCCTACACTCCAGAGGAAGTGTTTGCTCCAAGACCTCTGTCTAGATTTCTTCTAGAGCCAAAGGAGAGAAATATTAACTGATTCACTCCATCCCTAAGTGTTTGAGAGAGGCAGTGTGACTTCATTCCAGCAGCATTCACAGCTCATCCTATATTAACACAGGAGCAAATTAAATTAGTCAGCCAGAAGGAGGGACCCCACCAGTTTGATTGTATTGGTAGCTGTTGTACCTAAAAGATTAAACCATATGAAGAGCTAAACTGTTTGGCTGTTTGCTCCTTCTTTCCCTCCAGTTTTCAGCCTCACACTTCCACCCCTGTTATCCCCTCTCCTCTTAGGAAAAGCCAGGGCTCCCACCTTGCACTGATGACAGCAGCTGCCGTGGGCACATTCAGCACCAGGCTTCAGGGAGCAGGTGCTAGCATCGCAGCAGGGGTTGTTGCACTCCTGGAAGACAGTGAGATGCAGCAGAGTTTACAGGGCACATGTGAGGCTGACACTGATCTGTTGTCATACACAACAAATTACATGCAAACAAAGTAACATCCTTCCTGCCACAGTGTGCTCATGACACCCAGCATGTGCTGAATTACAGCACTGCACAACCGTACCCTCTGATGGACTGACTGGATACTGCTGCTTGTGCTCATCACACCTGGAGAGTCTGGGCTGATGGTTCCAGCTCTCTTTTCTCTAATTAGTCAAAGGATGGATCTGGAGAATTGAGATACCATGCTAAGAGAAGCCCCATCCTTATAAGGAATGGAGTTGTAGGTAAAGTGAACCTATATATGAAACTGCAACATCTGGAAGAATCTTCCTGGGCATCAGGGAGAATTTCTTCTCAGAAAGTGCTGTTGAGCATTGGAATGGGCTGCCCAGGGAGGTGGTGGAGTCATCACCCTGGAAGTGTTCAAGAAAAGACTGGATATGGCACTCAGTGCTCTGGTCTAGTTGACAGGGTGGTGATTGGTCAAAGGCTGGACTCAGTGATCTGGGAGAGTTTTTCCAAACTTAATGATTCTGTGATCTGCAATCTAAAATCACTTTTCCTTCTCTTTTTTTAAATGAAGTTTCCATCACATCTGTGCAGCTCTGGATTACACCATCCCTGAGTTTTGGGATGCATTGTACTACAAATTGTGAATTTAGTTTTACATGCTGTTTTAGGACCTTGATTTACATTTAAATAGAGGGAAGGTATGTGTATCTCCTGCACAAAGAAAATATGATTACAGATCACATAACTGTATTTGCAAAACTTATAATAAAAATATTGTGCCCCACTAAACCCCAAATGGTTGGATCTGAACAATTATTACCTCCACCTCTCCACAGTCACACTCCTCCCCATCTTCCAAGTAGCCATTTCCACATTTTTTGCCACCATACATTTTCTTGGTATCTGGCATATTGGAGAGACACATCCCCCCACCAGACTGCAGATAATTCTCCAGCTCTTGTCTATTGCACTGGTTGAACACCTTAGGGAATGGGTGCCTGAATACAGACAGAGAAGAACATCAAGACAGATCTGGGCAATGGTTTAGAGAACCAAAAATGAGCACATGCAAATCCTGACAAATGCCAAAGGACACAGGTCTCTCCCTGAAATCTACAGAGTTGTGCTAAAGGAGATCATGATTTCATGTGCCTGAATTACACTTGAAGACAAGGTGAGACTGCACTGCAAGACTGTCTCATAATATAATGGCATTAAAAAATAAACTTTATAGAACCAAAATATGTTGAGTTAGATTTGACTTTTGACAAGCATGGCTGTCTTTGTCTGCTCAGTACTGGAGCTGTGGCTTATTCCTCAATGCTTGAACAAGCTTTGGAATCCAGCACTCAGCCTGTGAATAAGTGCTTGAACCTAACTGCTAAAAATAACATTTAATTTTTCCTATCTACAGCCTCATTTTGAAGAATGTGAATACTTTCTCTTACATGAATTATTAATTTCTGTTACCACAATGCCAGAACCTTGCACTCTGTGCGTGCTGTGTGCTCCACTTGCGTGCTACTACATTTTCACTTCTCACATCCAAGGAGGAAGGCTTGAGGAAATGCAGAATGTAACTTTAAGTGAATGGGTTGCCTGACATTTTTACGTGACTGAAATATAGAAGTTGTGTGTTTTCTCATTCAAAATGAGCTATTGGAACCCCTGTGGGTTTCAGAGCCATTCTTGCTTCCCCTTTCTCTCAAAGCTGACTATTTCTTCCCTTTTAAACAGATTCACTGAAACCAAGGAGTATTCTTAAGAAAAGAGAATAGGAAAATTTTCCATTTTACCAGATAGTTTAGAGCTCCAATTCCAAATGCTGCCAAAGTCCCTAAGGCAAAGCTAAGGCCTAAAGCCTACTCAGGCAGGAATCAGCTCATTGTGAATTTAGCAAATTGTTACTGATCCATGATCCAGGGTTTGTCCAGAATTTTCTCTACAAACACACTGCCTCCAACAGGCAGCAACAGACTCACCTTCAGTCTGCATTTCTAGTTGTTACTCCACCAAGGCTCTTGTAACAAAGCCCCTTGCACTTGTCTATGAGACCACAAAGATGAACTCACCCCGTTGCAGAGGCCATGATGCAGCCTCCATCTGCTGCAGGAGTCGTACAGCAGCCAGCTGAGTCATGATTCATGCCAAAATTGTGTCCCATCTCATGGGCGATGGTAGCAGCAACACCAATGGCATTATCAGAGTGATCCTGTGCAAGGGCAAAGAGGCACATCAGCATTTCACCCGTGCCTGTCCACAACAGGTAAGTGACACTGCATATTATTACATGCAGAAAAGATCTACTGAAGATACTCCTGTCTACAAGCAGTTGATCTGGAGAACTTCACAGGAAATATTTTCTTCCTGGGCTTTTGGAGGCATCTATCTAGATATTCACCGCTGGCAAGAAACTTTATATTAGGTATTAGCAATTACTTACCATGTTTACTCCTCCTGATTGGAAATCAGAGCACATGGCCATCACGGGAGCCAAGCCTACTGTGGTACCTTTGAAGGGCACACCCCTAAAATCAACCCAGAAAGACCATGAAATGGCACTGAGGAACTTGAGAAGGCAGGCAGAGAAATGCACCCTGCAGTGCACAGCTTCATACACAGACAGTGTCAGGGGGACACGTTGTCTTTAGTAGTATTTTCAAGTACAGGACATCACAATAGAGCTACAAAGCCTTAAGATCTGTTTTTCTTGGACTATTACTTTGTTTTATGGGCCAGACAGACAATCCTGTTTTATAATAGTCTGGTGCCAAAAAGTGCTCCTGCTGAGCTTTGCAACAAGCACAGAAAAGACTGTTTCTGGATCCTTGGCAGAGTGCTGTTTGTGCATACTTAATTTACCCTAAGCCTCATATTTGCCAGCTTGGAATTCAGGGACTTGACACCTTTGAGGTATCACATTCCTGCCAGGTGAGCTGGAATTCTGCACCATCCCTGACAGAACATCAGAAATGGAAGCTCTGGATATTGTGCTCAGGACATGGCCAGGTAAAGATGAAATACAGTAATACTGAAGGGGAAAACCCCCAACCAAACAAAACAAAGGAAAAGGCATTGCATTTCTGCATTTCAGCCCTGTAGGTCCTCTGACTCGCCACTATTTCCTGGTGGATGAATTACCATGGAAGATGTAATGAGATCTGAGAATAGCTGCAAATTTTTTATTCCAATGTCATCTGCATTGCTGGCTCTAATGAAATCACTGTGCCATCAGTCACAGGCTATCAGACAGCTGCCAGCACTGGGACCCTTTGTCCCAGCAGGATGAGCTAGGAATGAGTGCCTTCCACAAAGGGCTTGGCTCCTCTTTACAGGTCTTGCCTATGGTTGGATTTTCTTGAAATTGTCCATGTAGCTGTTCCAGATCACGTGCAGTTGCTTGTGATACACAATAATGGTGATGCATTTGAAGCACACGTATTGAGATCACTGCATAGCCTGGGACCTCCACTCTTCCTAAAATGGTTGGGCTCTGGGTGCTAGAGCTTAACGCTGGCTGAGCAGCCTCTACATAAATCTGCCATTCTGAATCTTAGAACACCATGATCTTACAAGGTGATTTCCCACCCACAAAACCTACTTGTCAGAAACAGAAGAAATCAACTTACGTGATTAGTTGGGCATTATCATGTTTTCTCTGCACTCTCTCTTTGCTACTCCAGGCTAGAAAGGACTTCAGGGTGGAGTAGGGATTCTCAGTTACATCACATTTATTCCAGTTACTCCAGATCTCCAGCCCCACCAAGGCAATCCGGATATTCATGGATCGGTAAAACTAAAATACAGAAAAGAAGAGATAATAACATAAGCACCACACATTGATTTTACTGCGTTTTAAATCTTGAATATATACCCTGCTAATTGCTACTAGAAATCAATATGTCCAGAGAAGATGCTCCCTCTGGAAGTGCATTGCAACTTAGTGCCATAGCTCTGCAGAGAGCAATGTGCAGACACCCATGAACCTAAACTCCACTGTAATAAGGACATTTCATTTTTGAATGAATGAAAGACATAACTACAGAAACAAAGACTGGAGACTGACACCATTTTTTACCTTTAGATATGTTAAAATTCCTGAAAAGAGGAATGAAATAATCTGCTGCCCACATCAAATACAAACAGAAGTATTCATGGGCAGCAGGGTGAAGGGAGTGGTGGAAAGAGTTTAAGGGGAGAAGTGGAGTATGAAAGGAGCAGATCTGAAAAGCAGGGAAGTTCACCTCAGCAGCACTGGGTACCACTGCAAGGATGCCCTCTGAAGGCTCCTTCCAGCTCTACTTCCAAGGTTGTCTACCATTTCAAGTGAATACCTGAGGCCCTTGTCAAAAAGCATTACTTGGGTAACAGATTTAATACAGAGATGTAGCAAAATACAAGATGCCCACCTTGGCTCCAAGGTGGGGAATGGAGATTCCCCCACCCTGTTCTTGATGTCCAACAACACAATTGTTTGGCAGATCCTCTCCACTCCCCAACTCACTGAGGAGAACTGCCAGACTTCCTCTGTCACAATTAATTCTCATATTTCATGACCTGGGCCTTGCTTTTCTCATTTCACACACACTCGATCTCACCTTATCTACGTAATTAGCAGCCTCCAGTAATTTACGCCTTGTTGCTTCAATGTTGAAGTTATGCTTCTGAAACTGAACAAAATGAACATGTCAAGCAGCACAAAGGCAACTAGAAAGAAGTGAAATGTGTTCAAACAAGTCATTTTACTCTGGGAACAAGAAAGTAACTATGAAGTGAAACCTGAAGGTCTCCCTTGATTGTACATCTGAGTACAAGCCCCCTGTACATGTACATACAGAACCCATCCCCGGCACCTCACTGCAGTGATGTTACTCAGCAGTGGCAGCAACACAGTGGAGCAACCCACACTTATCAAGGGCCCCACAGGGGCTGACAAAGAGCTGACAAACGTGCCAGGTAAAATGTATGGTAACTTGGCTTCATGTTTGAGGTCAAGGCTGCCATAGTGCTCATCACATTTCACTCTTCCAACCAATTTGCCTATTTAAACCACCTGGCAATTAACAAGTTAATTTTAGCAAGCTGTTTGATTGGAAGGATTAAAGTGGCAAAACGTCTAGCATTTTGTTTAACAGATGACAAAACCTAGGACTTTTCTTCTAACAAGGGACACAAAAAAGTATGGGCAGCAAAGGACACCACTGTGAGAGTGCCTGCCCCAGCCTGTCTAATCAAAAATGTGGAACAACATATGGCAGTTCCTGGGTATTATGTGTTTTCTCAGCTTCCCTGGTGTCCTGCTGCCTAATAGAGAAACCAAAATAGGTTCTGCTTCTTTACTTTTGTTCAGAATGAATTATAGCCCAGAGCAGTGCATGGCTTTCCCTGCTGGAGTTTCAAATTGTAAATTATGGATAGGACCAGACTGACTCCCATCTGTGCTGGAGATTAAACAATCAGCAAAACACTGTGTGGTTTGCACTGTCAGTAATTGTGTCTGGTGTGTTCTCCAGGCTGGGGCTGGGGGAGGGATTGTTGACTTACTCAACTTCTTCCAGACCTATTATGTGATCTGGAGCCTTAAAAATGTCTATTTTTGTATCTGCTACAGCTCAAAGAAGAGCATGATCATGGTTATCTTCTCCAGAGCTTAAATGTTCTGCAGAGTTAGAAGCACATCATTCCTGGAAACCCCCAAGTCCCCCAGTGCTGAAGGCAGTCTCTCCCATGGAAAACTAGGAGCAACGACTGCTGCCTTGGGAGGCCAGAACTGACCCTCATCCCCCTTCCCAATCACAGCCTGCATCTCTCCACTGGCCAACAGTGGCTGATGGTGGTGACAGAGGGGTCATGGATGCTAGGATAAAAGTGACCCAGACACAGTTCTTCCCATCTGCTGGTGAGGGTGGGACCATTAGGATGGCAAGAGGAAACCTGCTGAGCTCCAGCTGCCCTCCCTGCCCTGGGAGATGCTGCAGGTGGGTCTCTTGCTCTGTGCCCAGTGCTCCGTTGGTATAAACATGATCCCATTTCTTACCTCTGCATAATCAGCCACAAGCAGGAGCTCCACATACTTCATAGTCTGCAGAGTATCCCGTTTCATCTGCAGGAGCAGCAACACAGGTTATTCCCCAATATACCACAGGAAATTCCTTACAAAACATATGCACAGGTCATTTTTCACAGGTTGTTTCTCACTGGCCACTCACCCCACCCCATGACACAGAGGGTCCTCCAGATATGATGGACTTAGAGCAACCAAGTATCACAAGTCAGTTTAGCTACAGCAAGCACCCACCTGCCTTTCCTCAGCCCACCTGTTTGTTCATGCCTTGGATGCAGAGATTTGTGCAGGAATAACTACAACCCACAACAGTCCCCAACACTCAATTATTTCCCTGCCAGAGCTGCTATTTTGCAACCAGCTTGCTACACACCCTCTTTAATATTCTGTTTCATTTCACTCTCTGAGCTATGCTCCCAGACAACAGCAGGCTTCTCAGGCTTGGAAGAGGTGGGAAATTTGGAGCATCATCCATGGACCCAGCCTGAAACCCCTCACCCTCTGGCGTGATGGTTTCATCCCAGTTGTGAAGCCCCTGAGCCAGTCTCCAGCTGCATCCCCACTGTCCTGGTAGCCACAGGCTCCTCTCTGCAAACTCAGGTTGTCCACCCTGTAAATCAAGTGCTGGGTTGGGCTGTCGGGAGCTGGCTCCAAGATATAGCTGGAATTGCTGCTCAGTATGATAAGTCCTCTGTTGAAACAGGAAGCAATAAAAGGGAAAGTTAATTGCTATCACAGCAACTGGAGACAAATCCTTCTGCTGCTGCTGCTGAATTCCCATCTGACCCTGTCAAGACACTTTTCTTTACTAGGCCAGTCAGCTCATTAATAAAAAGGATAGGAATATTTTGAGTTCAGAGGGGGAAATCCCTGAGTTTCCATATATTAAAATGTATTCAGTGGGCCTCAGACATTAAGGGGCTATTGGAGTATTTGCTGCAACAGTGCTAACCTGACAAGTATTGATTTTTTTAACATACATCTTTTTCTTTAGGGGCAGTGGAAGCTTTTCAACCAATAGAAGAAACTTACCGCTAATAGAGCTGACTTGAAAAATGGGAAGACTTTTTTGTTAGCATCAAAACCAGAGTTCTCTCAGGGACATGCATACAGCCAGATGGTTCTGGTTTACTCAATGAGCACGTTATATCCAGGAGAGCTGGAAATCTGTGTTTAATGCCTTCTGGAAGATGTGTGGCTCAATGGGCAACACACCTCCCAGCACAGGCTCACAGTGAGAACAGCCACCTGTGCTCAGCTCCTGTGCCTCCCCAGCAGTTTTCTAACAATGTCAAAGAGTTGCCAGCAGATGCTGACAACTCAGGGGTGCAGGAACCCTGCTGCTTGGGCACACAACAGCTCTGTCCTTCTGCAGCTGGAAGGCAGAGCCTAGGAAAGCACAGGCTGCCAGAAGCACAGCACACCTGCGACTGCTTTTGCTTTTGGGCTATTTATTGCAAGCCACAGGTGGCTGCACGGTCCTGTTTATTTCACTGTGCTCTTTGGCCTGCGCTACATTCACTGAAGATGTCTCAGGTTTGCTTTGGCATGGGCTGTTTCCTGGCTGGAGCCAGTCCCATCAGCACAGCTTCCAATCGGTGCTCCAGAGCAGATGACCACTAATGTCAATAAAGCCCGTGTGATGTTTTGGAAACAAACTCCAAGCTGGTGTAAATGAATGTAGCTCCTTGGTCACAACGAACCACTTCATTTACTCCTAGCTGAGGATAAAAAAGCCTCTTTTCCTGCCAAAGGCTCTATTACTCCCAAAGCAAAGGTTTCACATGTGTAACACACACACAACTCTGGCACCACTCAGGGAAACAGCAGAAAGCAGGGTTGACAACCCAGGAGAAAGTTCAGATTTGGAAGACTTTGCCCCAAAATACACACACAAACTCGCCAGTTGTGAGAGACTGGGAGAAGGAGCTTGTTCCTGCACTGGTGTAGAGCATTGGGTTGAGCGCATTGGTGAGTCCTGGCCCTGTCTGTAACAGATGCAGCCCTGAGTCACTAATAGGAGTTTTTTGCTCCAGTGGACTCCTGAGTTAAACTCATTGCACCAGCCCATGCAGCCAGCACACAGGGGGAAGAGTCCAGGAGCTGGTTAGGAGGCCGTGGTTACTAATGACACCCCAATTTCTGCATTTTCCCCCAGTATGCTCCTTTTTATGCCCAAGACTGTCAGCTGGGTGGCCTTTGAGAATAGGTCTACCCACTCAGAGAGAAGCCAGGCTGCTGGGGAGCAGAGCTCGGGTGGCAGCAGACCAAGGAGGGGAGCAGAGGCATTGGTGCAGCCCCAGCCCCACCAGGCACTTACCGCAGCCCTTGGCACGAGCTGAGCGTGACGCTGGAGTGCTCCCAGCCCCGCACGACCCCGTGGTAAAAGCAGTGGTCCTGGAAGGCAGAGGGAGGCAGGGTTGGCAGTGGAGTTTTGGGATGGACATGTGCTATATTTAGACATCACCAAGTCCCATGCGAGTACTGCCAATACTCCAGTAATTGTTCTCTTTCCGCTGCATTTGGCAGCTGACTATCATCACTACAGATCTGTGACTCTGCGTCGAAATCTGGCCTTTGAGCTGCCATGCATGGCCTGTGCCAGAGCATCAAACAGCTCCTTGTTGCCAGTAAAAACCGAGAGCTTTGAATCCCCAGGGAAGCAGCTCAGATGGCTGCAGCATTAAGGCTGACCCAAAGCTTTCTGCCTGTAACAGGAGCTGCCTATCGATGGCAGCTGGCCCTGGGTCAGGCCCCAAAGGACGTGCCTTCAGCCCCAGAGAGGGTGACACCATGGCCAATGGGGAAGTCCCTGTCTTGGGGCTCTGCTGAGACAAAGACAGCCTCTGGCAGGGACAAGGAGGCTTTGGGGCAGAAACTCCAACACATTCATCACATCCCTTCCCCTCACCCCAGGGCAGCATTAGGAAAGATGATCTCATGGGGATTTTATCTCTTATTTTTGCTTCGCGACCAATGCACATCTTTGTGCTGCTGCAGCAGAGAGCCAGCCAAGGCCTGCATGAGATGGGTAATTTATGGGATTTTTACTGAACAGGAGCCAGTTTACAGGGGCTTGTTTTTCCAAAGGCTGGGAAGGTCCCCAGTGTGGAGTATCCAGTGGCAAAACTAAAAGCAAGAGGATGAGCAGCGTGAGGAAAGAATGATCCCCCAGCACCCAGAGAGAGGGGAGCAATGCTGGCGCCTGACCTTGGCTCTCATAGCAGAGCTCGGGCAAAACAGAAAGATGTTTTTACCATTTTTGGGGGATGGAGCAGCTTTCTCAGTGGAAGCTCCTAGGTCAGAAACCCAGACTACCCTCCCCTTTAGCTTAAAGCTGTGGGGACCTGTGCACTCAAAGAAAGGCTCTGGAGGAAGAGCCTCCCCCACTTCTCCAAGCCCCCTGCCCGGTCTCTCCTGCAGCCACGGAAGGGAACGTGCTCTGCACTCACCGTGTGGGTCAGAGGGGTGGTCTGGGCTTGGCCAGTCTGGCTGTAATGGGTCTCAGTGTAGCCTGGTGCAAAGAGGTTTCTGCAGACACAGTGGAGGGGGAGAAAGAAAAGGGGAAAGGGGGGAAAAAGCCAGTAAGACCTTTCTTTAGACGTGCATTTCTGCTTTACAGGGGTGTTAGAAAATCAGCTAAATCCAGCTCTTTCTGCAGTCCTCCTGTTGCTGACAACCACTGTTGTGAACTCAGGGCAGTCACTATTTCCTGCCTGTGGTGTGAAACCAATTGCAGCCACCTGTGAGGGCAGGCAGGTATTCACAGGACACCAGCTGTGCTGTATCTCTGCACTCTGCTCCGGGAGATCAGCACATCTCTCCTGCCAGGCCCTTGTTAACACACTGTCCCCAGGGAGCAGTGGCAGCTCCTGGTGGATTCGGAGCCATCGGATCCACTGGAGGAGCAGCACCACAGGCTGTGCTGCCCTGAGAGAGCATGCTGTGAGAGGGTCAGGAGGTGGAAGCACAGCTGACCTTTCCACATCCATCTATCTGCTGCCCTAGCAGGAGCTGAGCACTTCTCAGGGAGCACATCCGCTCCTGAAAGGGTGCAGCAAGCAGTCTAAGTGCTCTTTCAAGTAATTTATTAAATTAAAACAATAACAGAGAGCTTGTCCCTGAGTTCAATTAGGCGCCAAGAGCCAATCCCAACAGCTGCAAGTGAACAACTCAATTTTTACATGAGGGCTTTAAAAAAAACCAGAAACCAAACCACCATTGACCCCTAATGGGCAAAAGTCTCTGTGCAATTTCCTCTCTATTGCCAAGCTCTGACCCAGCTATAGTGGAGTTAAATTCAAAGCACCAAGTCCAGCCTAGCAAGTACACCACAGGCCAGTTCAGGACACATCTGGGCACTGGTGTAAGTTCTCAGCTCAAATCCAGAGTGACTCCACTGCCCAAATCCAAGTATACTTATAAACTAGTCTGCATCTGCATTTCAACTTCTGCCTAGAAGCCGATTCACATCTTTGTTCCAGGAAAATGCTGATTCCTGAATTTGAATTTGTTCATGTCATCCTCATGTACACAATATTCTCCCTGTCTTCAGCCCAGGATCAGACCAAAAGTCCATAAAAGGAGCTTCTGTGCACTGAATAGAAAGCGTTTTGATTTTGCTCCAGAGGAAACAGCCTTCTCCTTCTTTTTAAACATCTGCATTTGCTAAACAGTGATGTAAAAAAGTACAGCGAGTCAAAATCTGGGCCAAACCAAGAAGGTCATATCCTGTGTCCATCTCAGCAGCCATAAATGTAGGGTTAAAGCAGTTTTTTAAAACAATAGCTTGACTTTGAAAAATTTGGAGAAGGATCACAGAACATGCCCCATCGATGAAACACACTTCTGCAGCAACCCCATGGTGCTGTCAGGCCACCAAAGTGCCACATTTGCCACCCACAAGGATGCCACATGCACCCTGGGCAATGCATTGCCAGCTACAGCTGCAGCTCAGTCCTTCTACATCCCCCTTTAATGCATTCTATGTACCAGATTTTAGAATTGTGAACTGTTAAAAAAAAAAAAAAGCAAGAAAGAAAAGGTTTCTTCATTTCTTTGCCTTATTTCTTTAGGCTGGATGAAGAAATCAGAAGCAAACCCAAACATTTTTCCATCTGCCTTGGCTTTGGGTACATGTGGCAGTCAGGTCTAATCTACCCTGAAAGCCTCTCTGTTTAAATAAGGGACTGGGTGCTTGTGATATCTAATTAAATTAGGTAAGAACAACAGGAAACAAACCTTTTATCTGTGTGTTTGAAAGTTCTTTTCCCATCTGGCATCCAAAGGCTCAGACACCTGAATAAGTACTGATGGCTCACTGGCAGACAAAACCCTGTGTCACTGTTGTGTTTGATAGCATCTGGTGTCAGGAATACAACAGCTTTCATCTCCACTTTTAAAGTTCAGCATGGCCCAAAAAAGCTCATTTTATCTCTTTCTGATGTGTTAATTCTATTACTAGATGCTGTCAGTGATCAGAAGGCGAGTTTGCTGCGTTCAGCTATCCCATGTCTGTAAAGATAAGCACCGCAGCACCATCCCACAGAACATCACTCCCTTGATCTCCCTGACTGCAGCAGCTTGCTCAGCATGAGGGTGCAATAAACAAATATTTAATCAACAGATTGCATTAACAAGGAAATTGTTTTGAGCAACATCAGGTATCTGGTCTGTGTCAGGAGAGCAGACAGTAAACCAGTGTGTCTGTGCTATTACAGCCAGACACCAGCCCGTGGCTTTACAGTAGCTGAGGCTTTGCACAGCCTGCTTGTCTGATTCCCAAACAAGCACACTTATGTTTTCTTCCTCCTCCTTTATTCTTGGAAAGCATTTGCTATGAATAGCTATTTTATCTCTCCCCCAGCATCAGCCATAAGACTCCTCAGTGCTGTGACTCTTGTCCAGCCCCATGGCACTGCTGCCCAGCCCTGGTGCTGAGCTGAGCAGTGCTGAGCACCACAGCCCAGCACACCAGATTTCGGGGCACAGGATGATGCCACACGACACAAGGTGTGTGTCCATCTCTTCCTGTCTGCAGACTCTGACCCCTTCTAGAATGGATTAAGGAGCAGAGAGCTCTGCCTGAATTTTTAGGGACACTTATGCAGCTAAGCTGAAAGTCTGTCATCTCCATGTTACAATTTCCAAGCCTCTCTCCACCAGCTGAGTCCCACCCACAGGCTCCCTTTGAAAAGTCCAGTTTCTTATTCTGAGCTTGAAACAGCCCTGTTTGGAAGACAGTTCCCAGCCTTAACGCAGGAGAGCCCTGAGGCTCTTGCAGCACTGCTAAGAAGGGCTGTCACAATGGATTGCACAGTGTGTGGTGAGGAGGGCAGTGAGGAAAGAGGAAAAACAACAGGACATCTTGCAACACCCCTGGGGTCCTATCTGACTTTGAGCCCGTAAAAGTTCATTCCCAGCCCAGCTCACTTCCTCAGCTGGCACCAAGCTTTCCACCAAACTGTACATTAACAGCAAACAAGCCTTCTTGCCACCTCAGAGAACACCAGAGTTATCAGCCAGTCTTGACCCTCTTCTCCATGTTTACCAGTTGTTGGATAAACAGGAGAGAGCCATGTATACCCCAAAACTTTATCTGCCATCATTTCAGGACATCATTGGCAGGCTGAGCAGCTAGTTTTGGAGGAGCTCAGCCCTACAAAGCACTGATAGAACTGCTTCACCATTTCCAGAAGACACAGAGCTCACCTCCTTGCTGGAGAAGGAAAGTCTGGGAAAAATGGCATAATTTGATTCTTTCTTCTCAGTTACATTATATGTCTCATTGACCACTTCTCCAGCAACTCACACTGAAGCTGCAAAAGTTTGGATGCAAAATAACATCACTTAAAGGGTTCTGAGATCCACCTAGGCAGCTGGCAGATAGCTTAGCCCACATCATCTTCCTAAAAGCCAACACAGAGTCCCTCGTTAGAGGACTTATCAGCATGAAGAATTGATAAAGTCAGAGGAAAACCTGGTTTAGGATGGGAGTGCTCTCCTTTGCTAAACCTCAATAGCAGCTGCAGCCTACTTGAGGCCAGGGTAAGCCACTCATGGGCCCTGGGGATGTTCTGGAGAAGCCCTCACACCTTTCCAACAGGGACCAGCTTTTGGCAAGATCAGTCATTCCCCAAGATCTAGCTAAGCATCGAAGTTCAGGGTGGAATAGCCTGCTCTTGGCAGGGGCTGCTCCCCAGAAAGCCTTGGGAGCCGGGTTAAATACAAGCACGGGAGCCAAACGAAGTTAGAGTGGCTTTGTGCCATAATGTACAGATGGCTTGGGACTGTTTCTGCTGATGACCTACGGAGGGATCTTGGTCCTGCTCCAGTCTGTCAATGATATCATTGTGTGACACAAAGCCCTCCTCCCTGTGCTGCTCCCTGGAAGGGCCCTGCGTGCAGAGCTGACAGGACAGGACAGCCTGGCTCTGTGCTGAGGGAGCTCACACACTGCACTCATGAACCCATGGTTTTCAACAGCAGAGACAGGCTGAGGGCACAGGGCAAAGCCAGCTTGCTTGGCAGGCAGCTGCCCCTGTGGCAGCCCTGGGGATGGAGCCTCCAGCTCATCTGGCCACTGCTGAGGAACAGAGAAGCATCTGGGGGAAGAGGGGCTGCACGGCACACCCAAACACTCCCAAAAAACAGCAGCAGGAAAACTGAGGCCCTTCTTGCATGACTATGTTCACATGAGGGAGTGCACTTTTCCCAGCTGCTCTGGAGAACCTCACCCCTCTTTTCCTGATAAATGAGAGCAGTTTTCTATTGCCTGTGAAACATCACTTGTTAGCACAAGCCTGAGGGGCTCAGAGTCCTCCATCCCAGTGGACCACCATGAATGTGCTCAGTTCCACCAGCCAGAGATCACCCACAGGCACCAAGAGGGCCCTGGCAGCATTCGGGTGCTCTTGCTAATTGGAGCAAGAAGGATTTTTTATAACTTAGTCAAATCAGCAACCTTGTTTGGGTTCATTTTACAGAGGGGTTAGTTTGCATGGACAGCTGCCAATTTAAAGGAAGTATCCCAGAAGTATCCAGGAGATGGACATGGTTTTTATTTCCTCCCAAAGAAACAAAAACCAAATGGTCCATGAAGCTCTCATGAGAAACATCGACATTAATTTTTCAGCTATGGGACCAAGAAAAGTGGAGTCTTCAGTCTCTTACATCTCTTTCCCTGTCCCTTTCCTCAAATCACAATAAATCTGTCCAGCCAGGCTGCCAGCATCTGGGGGTGGAGGGAATTGATTCTCCCAAGAAACTTCAGACATCATATTTCCATCTACAATTTGTGATCCCACTCCACTGTCTCTCAACAGGATCCAAGTAGGGTAAGAAGGGGAATTGGAACTCTTACCTCCAAGTCACTTAAATTTTCCCTAAGGTCAGAATTTATTACCAAAAAACTGAAGTGACCCCATCTTGAACACAACCAACACATGACTCATAACAACACAAGCAGGCAGGCCTGCTTTCCATATCCACCACTAGTGGGAAATGGGAGATTTCAAGTCTCTGGAATATTCCAGTCAAAACCTGGAACTTGATAAAACCCATGAAATCCAAAATTTTTTTTCTGGATGAGAGTCATCCAGATGAGTCCTGGAGCCCTTAAGCTCTCTTCCTCAAGAGCTTTTGCTAAGAACATGTTTATTGTGCAAACACAGCAGTTTGGGAAAAGTAGCTTCCCAGCTATTGAGGTGGAACTAAACAAGTCATTTCGAAGGTCTGGGAAAACATCACAGTCTAAAGACTCTCCATCCCCTTTTGCCATCTGCATCATCTGTGACATTCACTGCGTAAATCACGTTACAAGACCCAGCAAGATTTGTCACACAGCCCCTCAGCTTACCAGTGGGAACCATAAAGGTTGCCTGGAGAGGAAAAAGGAAATAAAATAAATGGAAAACTGGCTGATAATGAATCAGTGCACAAAAGATTTAAGAGACTCCATTTCCTTGTCTCTTCCTCTCTGCCCCACACAGACAAATCACTGAATAACCCAAGGGAATCAGGAGACTGAAAATCAGCTATGACTTTCCAGGTCCCACCCCTATTTTTCTGATGACTCCAAAAGACAGCAGAGCAGGATAAACTCAATTTCCCTCCTTTACGCAACCCTTACCCCCTCCCCATGAAGGAGGACAATTAGACACTGATTATGTGGAGCCCATCAGTAGAATAACCTCATATATCCTTCCTGCTCGGAAACGGGCAGCAACTTCACCTCTTCCTCACTCAGTTGGTAGAAGAGGTCGTGGAAATGTGCAAAAGCAGGAAACAGTGAAATACAAGTGCCAGTTCTCTTCCTGCACCGCTGAGAGCATTGAGCAGGGTGGGAGTGCTCATCTCCTACCCAGGTGGAGCCAGAAGGGATTTGGAAATGATATCGCTTCCTATCAGATCCAGTTGCCTAAAAATAACTGTCTGGATGGCTCCCAAGGTCACACCAGATGAGCTTTGGACTTCCTTCACAGTGTCCTCAGCCAGCTGCTGCACATCTCTGGGGCTCTGCCACCAAGTGCCCCTTGCCATCATGGCTGCTGGGGGCAGGCAGCACCCAAACCAGGCAGCTAAGAATCCAGGCTGTTCACAGGATTCACTTGCAGGCAGGGATACCCCCTGGAGAAACCTCCACTATCCTTGGCAGTTGAGAGGGCCTTTCCCAAGTCTGCTCTTCCCATGAGAGACAAAAAGTGGAGGAGGGAGGAAAGTCTCGTTGATGCTTTTCCTGAACTCAGGTGAGAAGACAAATTTCATGCAGGATTCTGCTGTGCAATTATGAGCTCTTCTCTTCACTAAGAAAAGGCTCCCACCAGGCAGTGCTGCCACACACATTGAGAGTGTCTCAGCATCTCCTCCCTGCTTGGCTCAAAGCTGTTTTTTATTAACAAATGCAAATGCCTTTTACAAAAAGTCACTTTTCATCCAAGGTTTGCAACTCAGATTCTTCCGCTCCTAAGCCCCAGCCAAATTTAAAGCTGCTTTATAGGCATCTCTCCATATATTTGTTGTTTGTGCAGCTTTGAGCTTTCCAATCCTGCAGCTGCAGGACATGGTTTTGAGTCATTTAAAACAAGCCTGAGTTGTTTGGGGGATATACTTTTGTCATTATTCAGAAATATTAAATAGTGTCATGAACTCTGCTTGGAACTACAGTGTGGTTCTGCCTTCTTATCAAAATCCCAAGCGGGAAATAATGCAATATTATGCTGATGCAATAAATGTATTTGTAAATATAGGAAGCCCAAATGCAGATCTGTGCTGAGATTATTACAAAACACAGGGTTGTGGACAGCTCTGAAGCAAGATATGCAATAATTCCTGTGTTTCACCTCTGTGGAAGAACACAATATCCTTTCCATATGGAATATGAAATCACAGGCTTGGTGTGAACATTTCTCCCACATATTGAAACCAGCATGTTTCTTCCAAAGCTAGTGCATCCCTACCAAAGCTGTACACTTCCTCTGCTTTTCACAGCAATCTCAGCAGCTCTGCTTCCCCATAAAGAAAGTGGGGAATGTGTAACAAGGCTGCCTAATCCCCCAAGAACATCACTCAAAACCAGCAGCAGACAGCCTGTAGACAGCTTCGAAGGGACACTTCCCACTTGGGGGATTTCACTTTCTCTCCCACTGTCTGGGTACCCAACAAGCTCTTTACAGAAGCCCTGGATGCTGCAACTACTGAGTACCCCAAAGTTCAGCTAAAATCCCAGGCTTCTCTGTAAGATAAGCAAGCACATTAATGAGCTTTTGGGGGCCGTGGAGCTACCCTGGGCTGAGAACCTGAGGAGCCTGGCTGGGCTCTGCCTTGCCACACACTTCAACAAGGAAAAGCAGTTTGTCTTTACTTAGAAGTTCTCAATGGATGCTGCTAAATAGCATCCACAGGGCTCCCAGGGACTTCACTCCACTTTTAATTTGAGTGTCTCTAAACTACTTCTGCACCTTCACAAGTCTCTGAAAAGCAGAGCCTCTCCACTAATCAAACTCAGACTTGCATTTCGGCATTGTATCATCATCTTTCTTGAGCAAGGACTTTAGGCCTGGCAAGGCTCCCATGTGAAGCACTGCTCTCTATGAATCACCTGCATTTTTCACAGAAAATAAAAACAAAATCCTCCAAACCAGTTGCTGTATTTCATCAGCCCGAGCAAGGCAATCCATCCCCCAGTGGAAGTGTGTGCACACGCTTAAGCCTGTGTGTATACATCTCAATGAATGAAAATGCATTTCAGGAAATAAACACAATAGAAACCTTCTATTATTATAATTCTGTTTACTAACACCAGCAATGAGTTTTTCTGTGCTGGAAATAGCATGGCAATGGTCCCAACAGGCACCTGGGGGTTACGTCATCATGCTTGGAGCACAAATGGATTAACTCAGCAAGGATCCTTTCTCTTGCCAGCTTCCACTGTGCCAGAAATATTCACCTTTGCATAGCAACTGCAGAATAAGCAAGACCTGACAGTCCTGGAAGGAGAGCCCCAGCAGCATCAGCAGTTATGCTACTTCCAGGTCCAGTTCAAAGCCTGGCTTAGTACCACAGCTATTTCTCCTGCATTAGACAGGACTGAGTTAGCTGTGCTTATGGGGCCTGGTCTCTCTTTTCCCAGCTGAGAGATGCCAAAACACAGAATTGATAGCTGTTTCTGTTTAGCTCTACACAGTTGGATGACTGCCTGTGAAAAGCACCCTGCTTTTGCAGCACCAAAACTCTCAGTATCTTATGTGGCTTGTTACAGAAACACCTCCTAGGAAGTACTTGCCTTCTGTCAGCTATAAGATTTCAGGCTTTACTGCAGACAGTGCTAAGAAAAATCTTGTTTTTCTCCAAAACACTCTGGTTTATGCACTGCCATCAGAAGTAGCAAGATCTTCTGACTCTTCACTCTTTCAGGAGGAAAGCTGAGCCCTCAATCTCTGTGGCTGGGCTGTCCATCCAATATATTTAAAATATAACCAGAGTCATTACTCCAAGGTTATTATTCCTACTGATTCTAGCAGACAAACAGTTGGTTGTGTTTCCATAGATAAATCTTCAGACCCATTTAAAAATAAATAAAACACCAACAGTGCAAGTGGACTCCTTAGCAAAGACAAGCTTCTTAAGCAAAATTTCCAGCTGTTCTTCCACTACTGGAAACTGATACACTCACAGGGTAGAGGGGCTCTGAGGCAGCATCCAGACCAGAATCCTTCTACCCCCCTTAGTCTCCTGCAGTTTCAGCTGAATTCAATATGCATCACGCCCTATGATACCACACAGCACTGCTGTCTCATGCCTGAGAGAGGAGGCTGCATTTCGCTAATGCAAAAGCAATTTTTCAGTCTACTTTAGCTTGAAGGGCACTAATGGAATTGAAACTGTCAGATCATTTCTCCTAGGAAGCAGAGCAGGACCTCTCTGGATCACAGCAAATGAAATCCTCATTAGAGTCACACTGATTCTAAAGCACGGAGCCATTTGGTAAATAGAGCACTTCATATCAGCAACATTTTCCAGTTAATGTAGTAAAAATTATGATGCAAAAATAAGTTTACACACTGAGGGCCAGGTCACCATCTGCTTTTTGCTGACAAAGCTTTGCTACACTAAGTGCTGCTTGGCTGATTAACATCTGAGGGGACTCAGACTTGAAATAACCTTGAAATCCAGAGAAGGACTTCCTCATCCTGTCTTTATCAAAACCCTGTTGAAGTCAGTGGAGGTTTTCCTGTTGATTTCACTGTAATCCTTATTCATTATTTTCGTGAGATCACAATGCAAGGCACAAGCACACTTACCTATTTTTTTCCAGTTCCAGGACGAGCTCCTGGCCTTCTGCCTTTACCATAACTTCAGCTCGGAGTGGATGCTGTGTGCAAGAGAGGATGCCTGTTAACTCACACATCATAATTACGAACACATCCACAAACACAAATTGTTCCCCTGGAAATTGCAGCTGACCTTAAACCACTCTGTGCCTTACTCCTACTTCAGACCTGAAGTGATGGGCATTGGTGGGTCCCAGCTCCAGGCATGCTGCTGCATCCCCCAGCACAGCCATGCAGGGCCAGGAAGCAGTAAGGGCACACTGCTGGGATGCTGTACCTGAGCTAATGATCCTGGTGTCTCAGGAGGAATAATGGGATTGGACAAGGCAACAAGTGCTGGTGCTGGAGCGCTTGGAGGTGCAGCTGTGTGCAAGGAGTGTGCTGCACCCCCCTCTCCTGTACACTGCTCAGGGTCACCTCACAGGCCATCCCAGTTTGCCCCAGAATAAGCTAGTTAACCAAAGCTTCCTTTCCTGTCACAGCATAAAGACGTTTTAGGAGCCTATTTCAGGAGCCTATTCACATCTCTTCCACAGATTTTCACATAGTTCCTTTACTCACAGAAGAAGCCAGTAAAGGGTCCCTTGGATGCCTTTAGGCTCTAGCCATTGTACAGACAGTATTTCACAGCTGCTGTTGTTTAGTCCCAGGCTGCCAAGGGACTGGAAACCATGACAGCAACTTTCTAGTGTGTTCAGGCACACGCCACAGCCCTGATTTGTGATCTGCCTGCAGCTCCAAGGGAGGATGCAGGACAGCCAGCTCCCTAAGGCCTGCTGGTGTTAACAGAATGGACCTTAATGTCTTAGTGCAATAATAAATGCATACGCTCAAATTAACCTTTTTAAAAAGAGTCATTCAAGAGATTGAAAGCACAGAATATGCTTTCTAGAGGACCAACTAGAAGGCCTCTGAGGTCTCCAGTTTTACCTCCCTCAAAGCAGGATCACTACACCTAAGGTCAGCTCAAGATTTCTGAATCTGAGTGCTTTCTCATAAAGGAAGGGTATGAAAAAATTTCCCAGAGCAGGAAAAACTCATTTGATAACAACACACTTCTCTATTCAGCTGGAAGAAAAAAAAATTCATGAGAACTGGTGAGATAATTAACCTGTAGTATTTTCTAAATCTATTTTGGAGGAAATTTTGATGAACAGAACAACTGAAAGCAAAACAGGAAGACTGACTGAATGGGACTCTGGTGATAGATCTGTCAGCCCAGAGATATGCTCACTTGTCACCTCATTAAATCCAGCTTCTCCTTTCAGCAGCTCCCTGCTCATATTCTGGGTTTTGTTCATCCTTCCTTCAGTTTCCAGGACTTTGCATCAGGCCCACAGAGATGATGCAAAACAAGCTAATACATTTAGGATATACATCAAGGGCTAATTCCAAGGGGTTGAGTTTCATGTATGGAACCACAGGTGCTCAGTACACCTCAGGGCAGGTCTGTGTTTCACTAACTAACATGTAAGCACCTGGAGTTGCCTTGCCTATAGCTGTGGGGTCTGAGGATCTCCATCAACATCATTATTACTAATATTGCCTTCCCATCTCCTTCAGTAATTTCACTGCTCCAGAGTCCATCAATTGCTGTGTAACTGAAATATCCCAGCTGCATATAAGCTTTACTAACACTCATTTCTGAGCCAACAGGAACTTGCCTGAAACAAACCAAGTACGACCCCTGAGACCCAGCAAATTTGTATAAGGGGAAACGCTGTCCAGATGTATTTGCATCACTATCAATAACAGACCCAAAATTTGCAGGCAAGCACTGCAAGGACATTTTAAAGAGAATTAAGATCATGAGAGAGCCACTGTAGCTTTATTTTTTGTGTGTGTGTCATATGACAACAATAAGTTTTAAAAAGTCTCAGCATATGGAAAATATCCACAATAAACCCCCAAATAACTGCTCAGTAATAAATTAATAATACTCAAGAAAAATCATGGCATCTTCCCGTAATGCTCTAGCCTTCCCTTTTTTTGGTCCACAATATAAGTAACACTCCCTGGATTTCCCCTTTCCTTATGCAACTAAATTGCTTCTGATTGTGACAACACAAAGGCTGGGAACCTAAAGTGTGGTTTGCGTTTGGTGTTAAGTCTGGCACCCCAGCAAATGTCAGAACAGCCGGAAACTATTGACACATCACTTCACCCACCCACCTAACAGAAGCGGGTCTGTGATCTGTATCTACACATACGGTATCCAAAACACAGTTAAACCCACCTAAACTACTTTTGATTTTAGTGAAGGACCCTCACAGCTGGGATTCATAGAACCACAGCATAGTTTGGGTTGGAAGGCTCTTAAGAACCTTAAAGATCCTCTAGTTCCAACCCTTCTGCCATGGCAGGGACACCTTTCACTAGACCAGCTTGCTCAGAGCGCCATCCAGCTTGGCCTTGGACACTTCCAGGGATGGTGCATCCACAGCTGTCCTGGGCAACCTGTTTCAGTGCCTCACCAACCTCATAGTCAAAAATTTCTTCCTAATACCTAATCTAAACCTGCCCTCTCAGGTTAAAGCCATTCCCCCTTGTCCTGTCACTCCATGCCCTTGTAAAAAATCCCTATCTGGCTCTCTTGTAAATCTTTTAGTTACTGGAAGGTGCTACAAGGTCTCCAGAATCTGCTCCAGGCTGAAAAACCCCAACTCTCTCAGCCTGTCTTCACAGGAGAGGTGGTCCAGCTCTTAGAGCCTATTTTCATTGACCTCCCTTGGCCCTACTCCAACAGGTCAATGTCCATCTGTGTTGGGGACCCCAGAGCAGGACACAATACTGCAAGCGGGGTCTCAGCCGAGCAGAGCATCAGAATCCCCTCCCTCGACCTGCTGGTCATGCTGCTTTTGATGCAGCCATGGTACACCTGGCTTTCCGGGCTGATCTCCTCCTAAAGCAGATGCCTCTTATTCAGCCATTCTCTAAATGCCACTGACTGTATGGCCTCCCTCCCCTTTCACAGGTCAGGTAGATACAGATCGGAGCCTCGAGGCATGGAAGAGGGCATGGTGAAAGCAATGCCCAGATGTACCAGTCAGCTCATCCAGCCCTCCCCGGGACCTGGAGGAGCTGTAGCGGCTCCTGGCTCATCCCCGCGGCTCGTCACAGGTTAGCAAACCCAAAATGCACATCACCAGATGCTGCACTAACCGAGACATCTTCCCTGCCCCGGTATAGGTAAGAAGGTTTAAGAACAAAACAGAAATGACCTACCTTGTGGGTGCCGGGGTCTCCCAGTGCTGCCCAGTGCGGCAGCACCACCTCGGGCTGCAGCGGCGCTGCGGCTGCGGAGACAAGAGGGGTGCTCAGCACCGCCGGCCCTCCGCACCCCGGGCTGGGGCAGCGCGGAGCCGGGCCGGGAGAGGAGACGAGAAGAGAGGAGAGGAGACGAGAGGAGAGGAGACTCCGCGCTGGTTGTAGGAAAAAGCAGGAGGATCCGCCAACCCACCCACCCACCCAATCCATCCATCCATCCATCCATCCTCCCAGCCTCCCTCCGTCCCTCCCCGGCGCTCCCGCAGCCAGAGGCAGCGGCGCAGGACGGGGCTCCCGCACTCACGGCGCGGCGGCTGCAGCAGCAGCGAGAGGGCGATGCCGCAGAGCAGCCCCCGGCCCCGCATGGCTCCGGGCACGGACCCGCTCCGCCGCCGCCGCCCGGCTATAAACCCGCCCGGCGCCGCTATCCCCTCCCACCGCCGGACAGCAGCCCCCCGCCTCTCCCGCTGCCTGCCCCGCTGCCGCCCATCGCGGGCAGCACCGCGGGATGCGCTCCGGGTGCTCTAGGGATGCTCTCCGGGTGCTCGAGGGGCTCTGCCCGGCCCCGCGGCGCTGCGGCGCTCGGCTCTGTCCCCGCCGCGGACCGCGGGACGAGGAGAAGCCTGAGCATCATCCTGCAGAACCTCCCCTCCGGCTCTTCAGCCAGCACGAAAATCCAAAGGCTAGGAAAGAGAGGAGAGGCTCAAGAGGCATCTAGAAGAGCTGCGCTGTGGCTTTCGTTGTTTGTTTATTTATTTGCTATATTTATGTGTAATCAACAGACCATGCATGGCTGATCCCATTGTTCCTGAGGCATCCTAAATCCCTCAACTCCTGTTAAATGCATTACCCCTGGACAGTTGAAGGGATACAGTCTAGATTTTTACGTGCCTCTATAAAAGGGCAGAAGCAAAAACATGTTTACTGTTTCTGTCCCCTTATGGTGAATGGAAGGGCCAGACTTGAGAAGGGCTTAGGAACATCCTTAGCTCATATTCCCTGTGCTGTCCTTCAGGGACATCCACTCACACCCATGAGGCTCCCAAATGAGCATCCCTGGCTTCTCCTGCATCCATCAGGGCTGAGCCATGGGCTGAAGTCCACACATCACTTCTTTGCTGGTCCTTGGCCTCTCAGGGAGCTGAGAACCTGGAGGATCCCCAGACAGTGTCTCATGTTCAATTAACCTGTGGGGTTGTGGTCGCACCAGGAGAGGAGAGTCCAAGTTAGTGGGGCCATGCTGAAGTTACCAGCTGCAAACACCCTGTCTCCACAGTGCTGTAGATGCTTCTTGCACACCCTAAGCCCACAAAAAGCAAGTGCCTTCCCTGTGTCAGTGTATTTCTGCTGAGACTCCTGGCCAGCTCAAGTGCAGCCTCACTTGAGGCTGCAAGTGTGGCCCAACATGGATTTTTATGGGGTCAGGTCTGAGTGGCCGAAGATGCATTACCTCTTAGTCATACTCTAGACAGTCATTGATCTGCATTATCCGTTCAACCCTTTCCCTTCATCTCCATACTTAAGTGTCTGTGTAGGCAAACCACCAGGGAAACGTGAAATGGGGAGAATTTGCACCTGGCTGTGTTTCAGAGTGTATTGGTAAATCAGCCTGATAGGAAATTGATACTCCCTTTAGAATAAAGGGTTGATAGGTAATAGTAATGATTTCCTCTTTTTTCCAGAGGATTATTCATTCTATTGAAAACACTGATATCTCTTTTACTGAAGGTCTTTGCTGGCTCCTGCCATTGTTGCCCAAAGGAAACATGACTGTTTCCATTTTCAGATACCCTTTTGGTTTATGATTCTCAATGTCCCATTTCTCCCCCAGCACTTCACATGCTGAGCCTGTGTGGTCTTGTGAAGGTCAGTTTATTCCTGATATCACCCTGGCAGAGGAAAGCCAGGGCATTGTGGAGACACTCAGAGAGAATGATCAGGGTGAGTGGCCTACAAATGACATTTTGTCTGACCCACAGAGAGGTCACAGTTTTTCATGACACAACTAAATCATGTTGTTTCCCAGAGCAAAAATCCAGGGACCAAATTTCAGCTCTTTTCTAATCATATGAAATATCTTGAAGGGAAACCTTGATAATTTTCTATGATTCCCCCACTTATTTATAGCTGCCTATAATATAGATGAAAACAATGCCACTATTGTGGATGTCTTTATTATAAATAAGTAAAAATGCAAGCCAAATTTAGACACAATTTTAGCTATTCTCCTTTCATCCTTGCATAAAATTTCTGTCTACTCAAAGGAAAAAAAACCCCACTTTTATGAAAAACATACATGTTTATACTGAAAGATTGTCACAAGTCTTCTCAGTACAACAAATCTTCACAAGGACTGCTCCATGTGTTTCTCTAAGAGAAGATCAGCTCAAAAAAAAAGTATAAAATGCAATAAAGGGAGCCTTATTTTAAGATTGCTAAAATACTTAGGCCAACAACTGTCTGCTTGTGATTTTTTTTCAGCACTCAAGTACCATAAAAAATAAAATATGTGCAATATTTGCATTTGTTATATAGTGATATTTTTATCTTTGGATCTTGGTAACATGAGAATTGATATCTTAATTTGCAATCACCAGAAACTCCCTCTATATAAATACAACTACAGGCTGTGCAGTTGTTATATATAGGTTAATATATATATAAGATATACCACTTACATTACTGAGACACTGTTGCACGGAAAGAGTCAGGATATTTCAGCCTTGCTAACAGTGCTCAGATGCTGTAATGGTACCTGCTTCTGGCACAGGATGAGTCAGATCCTGCCTGTGCCCATCACTTCAAAAAGCTCTTACAGAAGTCGGAGGGACATTTGCCTGATTCACAAAGGAAGGTCAGGCTTCTGGTTATCTAGGAATTTTACAGACCCAGACTCATTTCCTCCAGGATCCAAACTGCCTGATTAAAAGTATCAGCCGGGAATTTCGGGTCTGTGCTCTGTTCCCTCATCTCTTACCTCCCCTGTGATCAAGGCATGGACATATCTATTAGCAGCAGGCTCCATGCACCACCCAGAGCAAGGGTCCTTCATTAGGCTCCACAATGAGGTGTTTCAGCCTCCCCAGGGCAAAGCTGATGACAAAGCTTTTGCAGTGGGGGTTCTGCACTTGCTCGACTGTTTGCATGATGATTTAACACTGCTGTTGTTAGCTGGAGAGCAAAAGAGGACGATTCTCCCATTATGTTTATAGTAAATTAGGAGTTAGCCACTGAGAAGGAAATAGATAGGCCTAGGGAGGAGAATTCCTGTTCAAGAAACAGACTTATGCAGAGAATGACTTGGACATGTATCAGACTAAGAGCTCAGTAATATTTCATTGGAACTCTCTCTTCAGAAATAGGAAAGGTTGCTGAACGAAGTGCTCTGAAAAGACTCCTGCTGACACTGGAGGAAACGTTACCCAGAATCAAAGTCTGAGCAAGAGAAGGGAGAAGACTGTCCCGTCTAACCTCTGCATTACAGACACTCACACTGATGAGAGAAATTTTATGTCTTTGGCTGACTTGATCAGAACGTGAAATCTCCCATGTTACAGAACATTTCTCTCATTCAGGTCACTTGAAATGATCAAAGGAGGGAGCTGTGAAAGAGTGAAAGGAACTGGTGATTTAACAGCAAACTTCTTTATCCTGAATCTTAGCAGTTGAGAGCAGCTTGAGCTGACCCAGAATACTCTGTTTAACTTTGGTTTTCCACCACCCATGTAGGACAGCAGGAATACTTGGAAAGGCCCTACAGCAGCTGTCCTGCCAAAGAGGGAGAAGTGCTGTAAGATGATCAGGTACTGGACACGGGCTTGTCCCAATGTGCTGACAGTGACAGAATATCAAAGCAATCTCTGCTTCCTTTAAAGGGTGGGTCACTGCTGCTACTTTCTGTTACTTCTTTTGCTTCATTCCTACAGGCAAGTGAACTTGGTGGAAAAATATTGTGTATGCAGGCACACCACATCTTTTTAACTGTATTAGCACATGTGAAGCACTGTAGTCCTCTTCATGCTGCTTGTAAACTTCTCCAATACAATAGTAATTATACTGAAGTAGTTTACTCTCATAAGAGAAGGGGCCCAGGTAAAATGGCACAAGGGCTTTTAATAACATCTAATCCATAAAACTGTGCAGTAACTTTAGAGAAGAAAGTTGTCTCTGCCCATGGATAACCACAGTGATGCACTGGGAAGCACTACCGAGTGTCTTCAGATTCCTGTTACACTAGCAGGAGGAAAACAAACTTTGTACAGAAAATCTGCATCTGTTTTTCAATCGGAGAACCATGGAAGGTGATTTTTAGTTTAAAGTAAGCAGTAAAGAAAGATGAAAATAATTATGATATAAGAGAGTAGACTATGTCCCTCTCATGTCTAAAGTACCCTCTGCACTGCCCTCTCTCTACATGGAGACTTGTAGGAGGGCACACAACCACCAAAGGACTGGCCCTGCCTATGACCTACTTCAGACAGCACAGATACTTGGCACTTCAGACATGTGCATTTAGGAGAGAAGTTCAAAAGCAGGCTGAAAATTACCTAGAAATGGGAACTAAAACCCTCTTCTATCATGTTTTCCCTGCTGCAGGACTACTAGAACAGTATAAGGAATGATTTAGAGGAAGCCAGGTTTTCTGTGGGTTGTTGGTATAATTTTCACTTCTCTTGTAGACAAGACATGATAGCTTTCGAGAGAGAGCTCAGCTGAGGGCTGGATTGAACATCAGGGACCTGCAGACACAGATCCCATATGACCAGTTCAGGACTTCAGCTCCCATTGAAGTATATCCAGGATGTGTTAAACCTGTCTTTTCTTCTGGCCTCAGCAGAATTAAACAGAACAGCTGTTTACTGAGGGTATAAGAACAGCAAAAGTCCCATAAACAAATGGATGCTGAGCAGCAAAATCTGACTTCCCCAACCCACTGAAGCTCAGTCTGAGTGATCCACATCAAGTTCACAAGCACAGGGTACAACTAAGAAGCTTTGGGACACCAACAGTGCTGGACACCCCCACAAAGGAAGAAGTAAATTGGTATTATCTATGGCAAGCAGCAATTCTAGATTCTGATGCATTGAAATATGTTTGATACCCTACTCCACAGTGTGTAAAACAAAAAATGGGAGAAAGAAGTTAGACCAAAAGAGTAATTCCACAAACAGCTGTTTTGTATCCTGAAACATACTTATGGAGGAATTAGTGCATTTGCCCACATGCATTCCTGCAAGCCAGATCAGCTTTCAGTGAGAATTTAGAAACGAACAGGCATTTTCTACTATTAATAAGACTTTCTTCCTAATGATTCATCTGAATTGCAGATGCAGTGAGATGCAGTTGGAATGTGTAGACAGGATTTACTCTTGATTTTGTGTTAACAAAAAAATGCAGTAATTCTCAAATGAATGGTTTTTATCTTGGACTTGGAAAATGGAGTTATGGATCCACAGAAGCAGAAAAGCATAAAAATATTGATATGAGAATGAAAACTTACAATGCAAAAAGCCCAGAGGGTATCTGCTCTATACTGGTTTAGGACTACCTTTTGAGGCATGTGGAAATTTCATTTCAACCTGACTTTTTCAATAATACAATCTCAATGGACACAGGGGCCCTAAGCCTCAGGTTTGACAGGGTGCTCAGGATCCAACAGATCCAGCATGATAAGCCATAGAATACAGGATGTCCTATGAGATGATTAATGTATCTGCCTCTGAATCATCCCTTACCATCCCCTGGAAGCCCAGTATGGATGGATTTTTCCATCCATGGCTTTCACCCTTTCCCATATTTATTTGGATTCATATAATTGTAAATACACACAAGCACATATATAAACTAATATTAGTAACCTGTCTGAAAAAGTGACTTCAGCTCATCATTCTAGGCATGTTTAGCTTAGCTGCATGGAAGTCTGTTACATGAATTACAATTTACCCTCCCCAGATCTATATGTAAGCTACCAAATTCTAAACAGCTCATCAGACTCTCCAAAATGTGGTGTGCAACTCACTGAAGCTACATGGGTTTCCCATTGAACACACTGACTGAAAAGGCAGTTCTGAGGAAAACATTTGAAAACATTTATTTCCCATTCTATAATATTTTTCTGGCTTTTAATTTGTTTTAAAAATTACAATACTTGAAACAACTTTACATCTTCTTCCTCATCGCTGTCGGTTACATTGATGATGTAAGTGCTGGAGGGAGTAGATGGGGAGGATGGCAAAACTTCCTCTACTACTTCAACATCCAGCTGTGGCAGGGGGCTTAGAGACCTCTCCTCACTGCAGCTGCTCTGGCAGGGCACCACTTTAGGGCTCTCACAGATGTGCTGGTCCCCACATATACTTTCTTCTGAGTATCTCCTGAAAGGATAGTCTTCATCCAGAGCTGAAAAGATCACCTCCTGTCTTTGATTTCTGTGTTCATAAAAGCCAAAGCACTGAGGCACTGAGCTGGAGAAATTCCCGTAGCCAAATGGAGGTCTGAGCGAGAATGTGCTGCAATGAGAGAGATTCAGAGTTGGCTTTCAGAAATGCAAACTGTCTGGGCTGCAGAAGGATACTGATGTTCTATGTTAGTAACTGTATCCTGTTGATTCAAAACATGCAAACTTTAAAACCAAGCCTAATTTAAGCCCTATGGCCATGAAAAGAGTTGTCCAGATTCTGTATCTGTTCATAAGCATAATTTCAACCTCAAACACATATGAGGTTTCTTTGAGAACAAACATAAACCCCACTATATTTATCAATAAAATAATATAAACAAACAGTGTCTGATCAGTCTGCAGTGAGTTAACAAACACACTCAAAATAGTAAAACACATTTGTACTCTCAGTGCAACTCAGAAATCATGATTCTTGTATACAAGAAATGAATTTACAGGACAGTGAACTCATAACTCCTCTTTTTCAGATGCCTCACAAAACCATCTAATCTCAGAGACCAAGGGCTGAGCAAAGTTCATCGTTAGCAATTTTTGGAATATGTGTCCTGTGTTTCTTTAAAGGACCTCAAAAATAGAAATGCCTTGTACTGCACTTACCAAGATTTCAGAAGTACTAGAAGTAATGGCAGCTGCAATCATAGTACCCAGGAGACATCTCACACACCTACTTTAATTCTATCTGACCATTTTTAAAATATATATACACTACCTCCAGCTAATGCCTTTCTGTCAAAATCAACTGCACTTAGATACATAAATTGAAGATACTTCTGTTTTATGTGGCCTTGTGAGAGCCAATTACTGCAATAGTATTATGGAGCCTTCAATAACTGGGCACACATTACGAGCAGTCTGAGGCCAGCAAGTCACACCACCCAGGAGCTACAGGAAGGTACCATTCCTGAAGGCTCCATCTGCTTTCTGCAAGTGAAAAAACTCTCTGCATTTGTTCTTACTGGTATTGAAATGAAGGGTTTCATTACCTTGAGGGGAAACAGCGAGGTCCAGGTACAAAGGAAGGGTGGCAAAATGGAAATTGAGGAGTTCCTCCAAACAGATTACCCGGTTGAACGATGGGAGCAGACACATGGATAGGTGAGGGAATAAAAGAGGTAACTTGGGGAAGAGGTATTGCTCTAGGAAAAACAGGAATCCCTGGGGCATCAGTATTAGAGACAGAAAATCTGCCACTAGTGGTGGTGATGTTACTTGGGTTTCTGCTGAAGCTCTCAGTGAAAACAGGTGCAGGTCTCTTCAGAGACAAATTGAGCCCAGATGATACAAAACCTTCTGACTGAGCAGGTTTAGAAAAGTGCTGTGCTGAAATTACAGGGCGCAGGGGCACGGTGGGAACTGGGACAGCCACTGATGTGGTGCTTGCACCAGTGGTCTGAAAAAGAGTCATTGGACTAGCATGTTGACTTGAAGAAACTGGCAGACGAACAGCAGGAGACTCACCTTTAGAAAACAAAACAGTTATTCATCAGACATGAACATAGCAAGAGTTTTGATAAACAGCATAACAAATCACAGCTAGAGCCTGAATCATCTCCCCCCAACTACTTCCCTGCATTCACAGTCATGCATTACATGGCCTTCATGTGTTCTCACAGATGGATTTGAAGCCCACATATTCAAGCTTCCTTCCACAGAAATCCAAGGAAGAAGGAATTGACTACTGAGTGTTGGGACTGTGGGGCTGGTGAGGGCTGTGTCTTGTCCTAATAAGGTCACAGAATGGGTTGGAGTGTGCTTTCAACGTCTGAAGCTCAGAAGACCTCACAAGTCTACTAATTTAGTTGGAATGAGCCAAATCTATAACAAATATGGCTGGTGAGGAGCAGAAGCAACAATTAAAATACTCTAAACTCCTATATGTTTTCTTGTTTCACCAGTGAACATACCCATTAGACAATTTCACTTTGAAATGTTTTGCAGAGCACAAAAGTAAATGTACACTTTCAAATCTCACCTCATGTCAACAGGGTTGTCTTTATAGGGAGAGATTTCAAAACACATTGCCTAAGTGTTTTCAAACATCACTTACTCGGAACTTCACCAGAACAGAGCTGAGTGTTCTTTTTTATATCTGCAAATATTACTACACAGCAAAAACAGGCATGTCATTTTCTTGTCTCATTGTAAAGAGAGCAGTCCTTGTCAGGATGCTTGAAGAGAAAAATGCTGTTGCCTGGATTAAACTATTTGCTGCTGAAATCCACTGTCTCTGGACTGACAGAGCCAGAGGTCTGTCACTACATACCCTCAAACTCTTACTACAATAGGTGAATTCTGAATTTTTTAAATAATTCACTACTGAAAACTCACAGACTGGATATCCAATACTGGTCTTAACTTTCGGGTTGGCAAAAGAGTAAACAGGTGATGGGAAGGGACGAGTGCCAGCTGGACTTGTAGTGATGGTACTCTGAGAAGTGCCAGAAAATACAGCAGAACCAGGCGGTGGAAAACACTTCTTTTTGTTCGGCTGATAAACCCAACCTGTCAGAGATGAAAAAAGATGCAGACATCCAAGATTTCAGATGGTTTCATTCTTTATCTAAAACTATGGTATCTGTAATTCTGAAGTATCTCATAAAATGAGCCCCAAACTTGCTCCTACAGTCAATGGCAATACTCCAATTCCTTCAGTGAGCTGGCAAATGGGGAATTTTACCCAAGATGAAAATAAAATAGACATATTTGGGCATTGTTTTTATGTTACCAAGTAGTAACTGCTTGTGAGACAGAGAAATACAGAGAAGTGGAGAGAGACATTTATGACAGATTAGTCAGATCTTGTCTACCAGGATTAGCCATAAACCCAAACTAGCAGGACTATGACAACAGAGAGAGAAAGGATCATGACACCATGGTATCTCGGCAGCTTTTAAAAGTGTTTGAAGTACTTATGCTCTGTTTTATTGAACTGTGTGTTATGGAGAAATGAATTTGCTAGGGGTACAAGTTTTTAACCCTTTAGACAAAAGGTGGAGAAACAGCATCTTCCACACATTTATTTGGGAACCCCAAGTCTATGCAACGAATAATCCCACAGAATACAATGCCATTTGTGCTTCCTGTGGCATTTCCCTTTCCTGCTTTTAAGGAATGGATGCATGTGTCACCACAGGCCACCTCGGCAGCTTTTTCTGGAGCACAGAAAACGTTCACAACAAACTCATCATCTGCCCATTAGACTACTAAGGCATTCAGAAGAGTTGCTGAGGTGGTCTAAGCAGCATCATATTGAATACTTTAAAAAATCTGTATTATTTCAGACACACAGAAGGACTGTGTGCTTGAAATATCCATAACTTTTCCTATCTCTATTACTTGCTCTAATGCAAGAGATCCATTTTTCAAAAAGCCTTGCACTTTTAAAGCATTCCGGTAAATGAATAAGATGTTTACCAGGAAATTCCTCCCTGTGCCTCAGTTTTATTTTGTTAGCTTCCTCATAATATGGCTGCTTCTGCTCTTCAGTCAGTTTGCTCCACTCCAATCCAAGCTGAACACTGATTTCTGCATTATTGGCACCTGGGTTGGCTTTTGCTACAGCAGCCCGGTGGATCCTGGCCCACACCATAAATGCATTCATTGGACGCTTCACACGGCCACTTTTGGTCTTGCTAAATGGAGTGTCTGGCATACCTATGCAACAAGGCAAGGAAAGATGATCATCTCTCAGGGAACACAGCAGTGCAGGTTACGTTAAGTAGTACATCCAGAGGATATTTGGTAACAGATTCACTAGAGCTTCAGAACAGATGAAACTCAATGCACATTTGGAGAGCAGTTCCTAAAAAATAACTAAGGCTAAAGGATTATTCTCCACTAACCTTCATTGAGTCACTGTGCAAGGAATCATTTACCTGGCTTTTGTTACACATTATTAAAAAAAAATAAAAAAATAAGAAGAAACATAGGACTGTAACACACTACTTTGGATTTCATTTGGCTGGATTGTTTTCTTATGAATTTATAAACTAAACATTGTATAGCATAAACCACATCATAGTGAATTTGTTATCACCACCAGAACTCTATATCCAAAGCCCTAAGGATCCAGGGAGCAGATCTAAGGATGGTAGGGCTGTTCAGTCCCACACATGTGCAGTCCCTGCCTTCTCAGCTGAGGTTTTTGCTGTTCTGGGTTTTTGGTTAGATTTTGTTGCATTTTTTCTTTTTTTTTTTTCTTTTTTTTTTTTTTTTTCGGATTTGGAAACTGATTTTGTTGGGGGAAC
>JAWWEE010000025.1:13654778-13665417 GCA_035221455.1 Xenops minutus
ACTCATTTTGTTGGAGGAACCTGTGTTCCCAAATGATTGTTACATGATACCTGGCTTTGGCTCTTTGTAAACACAGGCTGCATTTAAATTGAGCTAGTGACATGATGAATCCCCAGACCCCTTACAACTGATCCCTGAGCAAGCAATTTCCTCTCTGAAAAAGGCCTGGAAATTAACTCTATCACATCATCAACAAAGGGCAAAAGTTTCTGAGTCTTTAAGACCTCACTTTAAGTCATTATTTTTGAAAGCCTAGATATTTTCAAAAAAAGCTTCTAATCCAGATGTTTCAAAATGCTCCTCATTTAACATCCAGTTTTTCTCAGAGGTGTATGAATGCTTTGTAGCTCTGAAAGTCAAGCAGATTCCTGATCTTAAACCTGCAGTCATAATTCAACATAATTCTGTACACTAAGAGGTTTCATGTAGTCAGGGAGCAAGTAGAGAGGACTGCACTGAGTTTAACAAAGCACTACAGAACTCTGTGCTCCCACATGTTAATGTCTAATGCTGAGTAAGAGAGTTGTGTTAACTTCAGTCTATCCAAAGGGATGCTTCTCTGACATGACCTCTTTCCACTCGTGTTCTCCTGCCTGATAGCCCTCCGTGCCACTGACTGGACCCTCACAAGCTCTTTGACCACAATACCTGAATCGGAGGGCAGGACTGTGAAGGGAATGTTTTTCGTTTCAATCTTTGGAGGCTGCACTAAAGGCTGCAACTCAAGGGGCACTTGTTTGACCGGCACTGGCGTCATATGGATCACCTGCGAGGGCCAAGCGCCTTGGATCTGTACATGGGACATGGAGGGCAAGGGGTGAAACACAGCCGGGGGCTTCTGATCTTCAGGAGGAGCCCCGCGGTCCTCGCACTGCTGGACCTTGCGGCCGTCGGGGCTGGCTGGAGCGGCTCTGCACAGGGATGCAGCGGGGGCATCGCTCTTCTCCACCTTCACCGCCCGAGCCTCAAAGCCCACCGCGGGCGGCTCCACTTTGACAGCAGCTCTTCTCCAGGGCTTGCTCCCGTTCCCACCGTGCTCCAGCATCTTCTGCCCGTTCCGGCTGTCACCGGTGCCCCTTTCGCCGCCCGCCTCTCTCTTGATGGCCCCGCGGGGCTCCTTTTTAACCGCCCTCGGGGCCGGGAAGGGCCCGCACTCCTCCCCTGCTCCGCCGTGCGCCCGGGGCAGCGGGGGATGCCGCGCCTGGGGCTCCTTCACCTTGACGCGCAGCCCCCCGAGGGGACCCGCGACCTCCCCGTGCGCGGGGGGCGACCTGTGTGTGCTCCGTGTGCGGAGCCGGCAGTGCCTGCCTGCCCTGCGCTCCATCCCGCCGCTCGCCGCCGTTGCGCCGCCGCTGCCCGCGCCCGGCGTTGGGTGCGCGTGGGCCCCGCACCCCGCTGGCTCCGCACGGGCACAACATCCCGTGTACCCCGTGCCCGGCGTTGGGCACCGCACCGCACCGGTCCCGCTGCCCGCGCATCCCCCGCCCGGTGTTGGGTCCGCACGGGCACCGCATCCTGAGCATCCCGAGCATCCCCCGCCCGGCGTTGGGTCTGCACGGGCACCGCATCCCGAGCATCCCCCGCCCGGCGTTGGGTCCGCACGGGCACCGCATCCCGAGCATCCCCCGCCCGGTGTTGGGTCCCCACGGGCACCGCATCCCGAGCATCCCCCGCCCGGTGTTGGGTCCCCACGGGCACCGCATCCCGTTCACCCCGTGCCCGCCGCGGGGCGCGCACCCAGCCCCAGCCGTGCCGGGGCGCTCGCACCGAGTCCCCACCCCGCGCCCGCCGCACGGACCGCCCCTGTCCCCGCCCCTGTCCCCGCCCCGGTGCCCGCCCCGGTGCCGCCCCCGCCACCACCGAGCGCTCCTCCGGGCGGCGCAGAAGGGCCCGGCACCGCCCCCGGGCCGCGCTCGGCGCTCTGTGCTTTGTGCTTTGTGTTTTCCGCTTCCGCGCCCGGCATGCTGCGCTGGCCGCGGGGCGGCGGGGCGGCATCCCTGCTTCTATCGGCATCCCTGCTCCCGCCGGCATCCCTGCTCCTGCCGGCATCCCTGCGCCCATCGGCATCCCTGCTCCCGCCGGCATCCCTGCGCCCATCGGCATCCCTGCGCCCATCGGCATCCCTGCGCCCACCGGCATCCCTGCTCCTGCCGGCATCCCTGCGCCCATCGGCATCCCTGCTCCCATCCCAATCCCTGTGCGGGGCGGCATCCCTGCTCCCATCGGCATCCCTCCTCCCGCCGGCATCCTTGCGCCCATCCCGCTCCCTGTTCCCATCCCGCTCCCTGTTCCCATCCCGCTCCCTGTTCCCATCCCGCTCCCTGTTCCTATCCCGCTCCCTGTTCCCATCCTGCTCCCTGTTCCCATCCCGCTCCCTGTGCCCATCGGGTTCCCTATTCCCATCCCGCTCCCTGTGCCCATCCCGCTCCCCGTTCCCATCCCTCTCCCTGCTCCCACCCCGCTCCCTGTTCCCCCCCCGCTCCCCGCCCCGCTCCCTTTCCCTGTCCCTTTCCCTGTCCCTTTCCCTGTGCGGCCGCCGCGGCCCCGCCATGGCCAAGAGCAAGTTCGAGTACGTGCGCGCCTTCGAGGCTGCCGACACCTGCCTGCCCGGCTGCTGGATCGTGGTGCGGCTGGACGGCCGCAACTTCCACAGGTGCGGGGCGGCAGAGCTGGGCCCGGGTGTCCTGGGTGAATTTTCCACCTCTGAAAATGAATCAGTTCTGTTTTGGGTTTTAAATAGTCAGATTTGGTAAATAACCCTTCTCACACTCTTTTCTGTGTTTTATTAGGCTCTATCAATAACATTTATAATACAGTGGTTTGGGTGCTTGTCCTGCAGGTGCGGGGCTCACAGATCCTCCATCCCCTCTGCCCCTGATCCCAGGGAACCTTCCCTCGGCCTCCCCAGGGCACAGCACTGCCAGCGGGATTTTATTCCCACGGGGAAATGGTGTCCCAGTGCCGTGGGTGTGCTGGGGAGGGACGGCAGCTGGTGTATTTGAAACCAGTGTGTGTGGCGTTCACCTGCCCTTGGGATAAGCAGAGCACAGTTCCCTCGGCTGGCAGATGACACGGGTTCTTGCTGGGATTTGATTTCTGGTCCTAGTAAAGCTTTGGCAGGTTAATTGGTACTGTTGCCCGCATTGGACTGAGTATTAAAGGTGCCCTAGGAGAAAGGGAGTTTGCAGAAAGTAGTATTTGTTGTCCTTTTCCAAGTAAAATAGAGCTTTTTTAAAGGACTGGTCGTGGTGGGATACTGATGGGAAAAAGAATGGGTTATCCAGAGTATATAAAAAGGATGTTTGTTATTTCTTTTCATACCCAGAGGGAACTCTCTGTCAATATTTACAAGATACTGGAAATAAATATTCATAGAAAGAAAAAGTGGGAAAAATCAATGGGTTAGCATTTTACTACCTTTTAAAGAGATTCTTATTCAACCATTTTTGCCTTGAAGGTTTTCTGAGCAGCATGAGTTCAAAAAGCCAAATGATGACCGTGCCCTGCAGCTGATGACCAGGTGTGCCCAGACAGTGATGCAAGAATTGGAGGATATTGCTATTGCTTATGGACAGAGCGATGAATATAGTTTTGTCTTCAAAAAGAATACCAAGTGGTTTAAAAGAAGAGCAAGGTAACAGCTGCTTTGATACTGACGTGGACTTGTTTTTAACATCTCTCTCCAGACCTGTAGTTCTTTGATTTGCCTTTACCTACACACAGGGATTAGGAGGAGGGCGGTTGCTTACACTGCAGTTAGTTCAGGTTCTTCATGTGGACTCTTTGCATATGATCTTTCAGGAAAATATGTTTAATAACACAGAGCTTTAAAAAAACCCAGTTAGATAAACAGTCAAACATTGTTGGAGCAAACATTCTATTAACAGAAAGTTACATTTCCCAAATGCTTTTACTCGGTTCTCAGTACTTCTGGTGTTCAAAAGACTCCGTGCCATTGCTGATCTGTTGGGCCATTGTTTAAGAAGTGCTGCTCTCCACTAGAATTATCACTACTAATACCTCAGATAAACACAGATACATAACCATACTGATGCATTTCTCTTTTTTTGTCTTGTTCTGTGTTTGCAAGTAAGTTCATGACTCACGTGGTCTCCCAGTTTGCCTCAAGTTATGTTTTTTACTGGAAGGATTACTTTAAGGACCAGCAACTTCTGTATCCACCAGGATTTGATGGACGAATTGTGTTGTATCCCAGCAACCAGAACTTGAAGGACTATCTCAGTTGGAGGCAAGCAGATTGTAAGCGTTTCTAGAAAACAGAGAATAGTACAGTCGAGTTCTCTTCCTCTCTGAATAGAAATGCCTTTACTGCCAGTGTATTTGTATATATAATTGTCAGTGAAAGAATAGCAGGTAGGGCAGTAGTTTTAAACAAACAATGTTAGAATTTATTGGGCTTTGAATGGCTATAGAAATATAGGCTAAAATGCTGAGTCTTAAGACACAACTACATTTACTGCATCCTGGGAGTGAGTTCAGCATAGGAAATACTGTAACTATTAAGAGAAGTAGTTTATTAATTTTTATGTTCAGGGTTGGCTTAGCCAAGGTAATTTTCTTTAATGAACAGATGTGAGTGTTTAAATTCACACCAGGGAGCAATCAAAAGTGCAGTGCTGTGTATTCCATGCTAGAACAGAGCATTGGGTTTACTCTCTAGGCTTTTGTCAGTACCTAGTCCCTGTTGCTCAAATGAAGATAATTTACATTACACATAAACACCCTTCACCCTCTGCTCTTTTCTTTTCAGAGTTACAGTGAAATCTATCTATTCTAGTTGTTCTTCTCATGTGCAATACCTTAAAAATGGATCACGAACATTGTGGCTTCTCTAGCAACTGATTATATTAATTTCCCATTATTCTTGGCTGTATCTTGGATACAACTCTGGAAATAAAGCTGTTTTTTCTAGGTATTCACTTAGATTTGGCAAATCTTTCACACACTTTTTCTGTTTTCTGTAGGCCATATTAATAACCTTTATAATACAGTGTTTTGGATGCTTGTACAGCGAAGTGGTTTGACACCAGTGGAAGCACAGGACAGGCTCCGGGTAAGAGTCTCCCGAGGTCATGTTTTTTTCCAGCTACAAATTAAATCATAAGATTTGCAAAGTGTCTTGCCTGCCCAGCAGCCCTTGCTGGCTTGTCTCTTCTTACTGTAATAATTTTGTAGGTGTGGATTCAATCACTTCTTGAATTGCACAGATGATAGTATCATGAGCAAATAATGTATTTGTGGTCAAGTACTAACAGGATTTTAAGTTCTTAATTAGCAAGTTCAGAAATCTTTGAAATGGCATGGAATGTCTAGTATCCAAATGCAGGAGGTGCAGTGGTAGAATTCAGCTACCATTGATTCCCAGGCCCTTCAGTTGTGTTTTGTCTCCTTGTGCAGACTTCAGCAAATTATTTCTGGGTTTTCCTGGAGTCTGTTGATTTTTTTCTATTTGTTTTGAAAATGTAACAAAAACCCTCCCAGTTTTAATACTCATTTGGAAGTTGGAATTAATTCCTCTGTTGAGAGAAGTAATTAAACTTGTGACTTAAAGGTGAAAAACTTGTACAAATGTCAGCCTTCCAATATTCACCCATGCTCTACCCTAGAGATTCCGTTTGTTTGTTTATTATCTATAAGAGTATTTTTCTTTTCATTTCCCCTCAGGGAACTTTGGCTGGAGATAAGAATGAAATCTTATTTTCTGAATTCAACATCAACTACAACAATGAACCTTTGATGTATAGAAAAGGAACTGTCTTAATATGGCAGAAGGTAAAAAACTATTGCCACTTGCTTTCTGCTCATGTTTTGAATAATTTCACTGTGGCAGACAGGCTATACTGTAAGATCACCAGATGTATCTCATTTTAAAACCAATCATACTTGCCATATAATGATGTGTAAGATGACTAATTGTTTTGAAGGTGTTTTTGAGATATCTGTTTCTATGAGCACAGTGTAAAAACTAGTCTGTGAAGTCTGATTTAGATGCAGATTATGACCAATGAGATAAAACATGTATCAACAGATGACAATGTGTATATCATTTGGGGCCTGTGCCGAGCCCTTCCCAGGATTAGGTCCCAATTATATCCATGGCAAAGGAATTACAAACTTTTATTCAATAATGTAGCTCAGCTCATAGTATGCTTAGTCCATTCTTGCTTTAAAGGTAGCTTGGAAATGTTCGTAATTCTACGATGATCCAGAATTAGTGAAAGAAATTCCTGTCCTGTGTTTTTTCATGAGATGAGACCCCAGAAAATCATCAATGTTCATGGCCTTAGTGGCCTTCTGTGCTGGGAGACCTTAACTAGAAACAATGTTTCATGTTATCAGGCCCCACCTGTCTATACTAAGAATTCTCCATGACTTGCTCAGCCTTTTGTCTTCTATGCATAAAAAAAAATAGTCCTTTCTTATTTAAATTTTGGCTAATAATTTATAGTTCATTTGAACTAATTAAAATAGACAGAGGCTCCCACCTGGAAATACAGTCCACTTGTTCCTTAGTCATATTTTTCTTGGTAACTGTAGACATCAGCAAGGTTTTCTGTTTGCTTTATATAGCTCCAAAGTACATACTGTGCTTCATTCAAGAATACTTGCAATCAGTAACGTGAATTTACAAGCAGTTTCTTTAAGCCATGTGATTATGGCATGCATCTTCACCTGCTCATGTGTTAAGTCTTCAAATTGAGAACAGACTGTCTTTCAAAAGATGGTGTGTTTAAACTCTGGTATGATATAGGGTTGATGGTTGTTTTGTTGTGGCTTTGTTTCTTGTCCATTTGTGAATCCCCTCTGGAGCCTTACATGTCTGCTCATGTGTCAACTGTATTTTCAGGTTAATGAAATCATCACTAAGAAAATAAAACTGCCAAAGGAAGCAGAAGAAAAGGAAGTTGAAGTGACCCGGACAAAGACTAAAGTTGTTTCCCTGCACTGTGATATCATTGGGGACCAGTTCTGGGAGGAATATCCTGAGATTCTGGCTGAGGATAGTTGATATCTCTGAAGAGAATTACTGGTACTTTACATTTTGCTCTGCTTGGGCTGTTGGCCACTGAGTAATACAGATGGTGGCTGGCAGAGTTTGACCTTTAACCCTCTTCAGCAACTGTATTGGTTTTAGAACTGTTGTTGCCTAAAAAAAAGACAGTGGTGTGTTGTTTCACATCAGAGAATATGCCCATATGGAAAGCTAAAATCATATTATGTTTTGAATGCTAAAAACTCGTCAAAAATTAAGACTGCTCCTTCCTTGTACATATGTATTTGTAGAAAAAGTGTATAGAAATTTACTGTATTTCTATAGCATTTAAATCATGATGTGTTTTACTGAACTGCTGAACTATAAAAAAGCTTGCATATTTGAACAGAAAATTATTATTTTTACTTTTGTTTCAACAGAGATGGTCCAGAATACTCAATTGGCATTTAGTATTTAAATTCAAGGCCAGTGTATTTGGTCAGATGAATAACAAACCATACCTAATGTCTGATTCCTATTGAAAGGAAATGGAATAGCCCAGCTGTTTCCTATGACTGATTTTAAAAGCTTTTGTCAGCTGTGTACAGGGTTTTTATACTTGTAAAAATTAAAACCAATATCTTCTCTGGTGTGTTTTATCATGTGGCCTTTCTCATTCCTGGGACTTTTACCAGTAAGTGGTGAAAGTTCCAAACAGTGAAGTTAATAATAAAGATATTGTACAACTGGAATTCTCTTAGGACAAGGATAGACATCTCACTTTCTATGGCCTGGGAAGTCACCTGTCTCCTGCTGTGCAGGAGTGACAGTAGCAACATGGGAACATTCCTGGCACCTGCAAAGAGGGAGCCAACAACAACAACAACTTGTGGTGCTGTTTTGTGAGATTCCTGGGAATGACAGACATAGCAGTGCTGAAAATCCATGTTAGTTAGAGGGGAGGATTGTGTGTTGCTTGGTTTATGCACAGGTTTGTTCTGGTTTAACTATAAGTTAAGACCCATTGTCCAGACAAATCATACAACCTCTTGGAGCAGAAAAATTTCTGCTAATGGATAGGGTCTTGTCCCACTGCAACTGGAATTTGAGGGAAATAACCTGCTCCTGTAGAAACAGCTGTAATAACATAATAGGTATTTATAAGGCTATTACCACTTCTAGCTATGCTTGTTACTAGAAGAATAACTGGGCCAGTAGTTGCTAAACAGAGATAGTCAGCAGTGGGGACTGGCCATAAAAATGGAAAGAAAGGATCAAATGTGACTGAGAAGGTCAGTACAGAGTTCATTTCCCACAAAATTGCGTATCAATGTACTCTGTTTCCCCTCCCTGCAAGAAGAATGCACATTTAAGGCAGTGTGCCTTTTGGTGGTGTTTTTTTTAAAAAAACATCAACCAGGTACTGATATAAACAACTACTTTGCAGGTTCTTCCTGAGATTAAACAATGAGCCTGTGTGTTTTTAACAGCACAGCACTTCCCCTCCCACTGCTCTGCTAATACTGAGAAGTACATGCAATGAATGAATATACCTCGCTTTTAGTTTGTAGAATGGGCTGAAAATTCCCAGGAAGAGGATGTGACTGAGATAATGATTCTGAATGAATCACTGCATCACTCATTTACCCCGAAGAACTTTCTATCTGTCTGTTGGTTTTTTGTTTTGTAACACAAATGTAATTTACTTTGAAATGCCATATGTTACTGTCTGGTGCCTGACTTTGGACATTACATACAAAGCAGCTGTTCCAGAACTGGTAACATTTGGATTTACTAAGACTAAAGATGACAAAAAATAATTTCACAGCCATGATTCTGAGTTGGAAAGTAGGGTTTTTATCTTGTTTATTATAGCTGCCTCATACACTCTACAATATATCTATGTATGTGTGCATTAAAAAATGGTCTGTATTAGGTCTTATTCAGAATGTTTTCTAATTAACTCATCCTTACAATAATATGGAATAAGTCAATAGATGCAGACTTTGGAACTGAGATATGGACTATCTGTATAATCATGGCCTTTCATTTGTATTAATATAAATTCTAGAGAAAGAAACTCCCTATAGTATCTTCATGCATAAAGTCATTTATATGACTTCATAGCTGTAAGGGAAAATAAGTACTCCCAAGGTTGAAGGAGCAGCCTGATGTTGGTGGCACACACAGCCTGACCTGTGCCTGTGCTCCCAGGTATCAGAGTAGCTTTAGAAGTCCTGCATTGTGACCCAGTGAAGAAAGAGGGGTTTCCTCTGAAGTTGGTGCACAACCTGTGACTGATGTATTGCCGTAACAGGCAGCATTAAATGTACAGGAACCTGTTATGAAACATTAATGGAGGTGATGAATCATTACAGTAAAACCTCTCTGCTGCATTAACAGTGTTTCCTCACTGTTCCTCAGGGAAGTGGTTCTGCACTGTATTACTTTTTTGGGTTAAAATGCAAACTGTATTGCAACCACGTGTTGCCCAGGTGCCATTTCATTGCCTGGGGCAGGTGGGGTTTGGTGCCTGGTTGAGGGAGCACCCCCAGAACCACCCAGGGGCTCTGGGGTGGGCTGCAGGGGAAGGGTTGCACCAGGGGTGTCAGTGAAGATCAGAGAATTGCTAGGGTTGGAAGGGACCTCTGGAGATCAACCAGTCCAACTGCTCTGCCAAGGCAGGGTCACCTGGAGCAGGTGACACAGGAAGATGTCCAGGTGGGTTTGGAATGTTTCCAGAGAGGGAGATTCCACACCCTCCCTGGGCAGCCTGTTCCAGTGCTCTGCCACCCTGAATGGAAAGTTCTTCATCATGTCGAGGTGAAACTTCTTGTGTTTTAGTTTATGGCCACTGCTCCTTCTGCTGTCACTGGGCACCACCCAAAGTCTGGCACCATTCCCCTGACACTCCGACATCCCGTCTAGTCTCCTCTGGGCTAACCAGGACCGGTCTCTCCTCCTAAGAGAAATGGTGTGTCTCCATTTCTCCCGACTGGAGGCCAGAGTGGATGGTACCATTGATGGCTGTCAGTATGGCCAAGGTTGAGGTATCAGAGAGTCCTTGTATCTCCTTGTATCTCCTCAAGGACCCTATTGAGTCCTTGTATCTCCTCTTCGGGGCTCCTCCTCCCTTGCGGCAGCCAGTGGCAAGTTCTCCACAGAGCACAGCCCTAGGGAGGCAGTGATCCTCCATCCTGGAGCCATCCCCTGCCCAGTGCAGCGGCGTCCTCAGCAGCGTGGCCTCAGTGCTGGTGACCAAGGAGAGAAGCTACACTAACAACCTGCACTAACAAGCTGCACATGTGCCCAGTTTCACCCACCCCACCCTACCCTACCCCATCCCCGCCCTGAGCGCTCCCTCACCCCCCACAGCCCCTTGAGCCGCCAAGGCCCCCTGGGCCTTCTCGGGTCCCACAGGCCTCGCAGGCCCCTCGGTCATCACAGGCTCTTCAGCCCTCTCATCCCCTTCGGCTCCCACAGCCCCTTGAGCCCCTTCAGCTGCCAAGGCCTCCTCAGTCCCCACGTCCTTCTCGTGCCCCACAGCCCCTTCAGCCGCCAAGGCTCCCTCGGGCCCCACAGCCCCCTCATCCCCCTCGTCCTTCTCGGGCCCCACAGCCCCCTCATCCCCCTCGTCCTTCTCGG